>JABVXV010000281.1:13559-35635 GCA_013365325.1 Dipetalonema caudispina | reverse complement strand
TCGTGCTAAATATATACCATATTGGATATTCGGAGATGAAGGAAAATACGTATGCATGTATGCAGAATTTATTAATTCATTCATTTATTCATGAATTTTCTTATCTTATTTGCTTATTTAATATCTTTTTAGACTGTTGATGAACATCAGGTACGAGATGCAATCTCAACAGTCTTCCATACCATTCTTTTGCACAGGAGCGTGCCTAAAGTAATTTTTCGTCTCGTATAAAGATGCTGTGTAAACTTTTTCTCCTTACCCGGATAAGTTCCGTTTGATCGAGGATAATATTCCCGGGACGCATCAACTTTTTTTCTTCGTAGTATTCATAAAAGTGGCGATTTTTACTTTAAGTGGAATAAATTCGGTAAAAAGTTTATCGAGTTTTCAAAAAAGATAAAAGTTGAAAGATTTATCAGATTCAACAGTTTGCTATTTCTTACAGATGCATTATACTAGCGAAATAAACTTTCAACTCGGGTCTATTGGTGTCGAGGAAGTGGATTGTAACACTTTGAATTTAAGTTATGTAAGTTTGTTTTCATTTTTTAGACAGACATGTGCACACAAAATTTTAACAGTTTAAATATGCTTTAAAGCTGTTCTATGTATTTATTATATATAAATTGTTTGCTCGAGGATGAATTATATGATTATTGTTTGCTATCCCGTATTTCTGTATGTTCTTATATGAAACGAAAGAAATTGATTAATCCATTTCAAAGTAATAGTTAGAACGTTTAGGTACGTGTAAATAGTCCGAAACTGGTTTCATGCTTGCATGAGGAAATTGATTCTTTTGTGCAGTGCATTCGGCATTCTATTGAAAGTGTTACTGCACCTCGTTTCTACTCTCCGCCGCCAGTATCGCTGCTCACTCATTATGGGACTCCACTTCTGAATGCTAAGTTGGCTTTAATTTTACTTTTTCTGTTAAAATTAAACTGTTTGTGAATTTTTTTTTCTTTTTTTGCAACACTCTCCATGCATTGTCGAAGGATGATGCTCGAAGTCTGTATCGAATTTTATTTATTTCTTCATAACTTATGAGAAGCATTTTTATAATAGTTTTCTTATAACATTGTGGTCTATTTCAGGGTCGATTTAGAATTCTATCAAAAAAAGAAACGATCATGGCCACTATCAGATTACGAGATCCCATGGGAGATTTGGCAAATTCAGCTTGGTGTAGTTAGAATCAAAGAGCGAGGTGATCACGTAATTTCTTGTTTTTTTTATTATAATTCGATAATCTTAGATTCGAGTCGTGTTATCATTACTATTATATAACAGTACTGTTAAAGCCTCTAGACAATGTTTTTTATAAAAAAGCTATAAAAGCATATGATAGCCATAGCCGAGCACTGAATTTCATTGTATGATTTTTACCTAACTCTTGGCGGAGTCTACACTTCTCCAGCCTTTCTGTATAAATTACAAATTTCAGAGTATCTATGTCCTTCCAATCCTTATTTGGTGAATGATATTAAGTGGTGGAAGCACTTCTTTTAATCCTAGTTCTTTAGTTTAGTTCCAGTAAAATTCCACTGTATTTCTTCATATTTAAAACGATTTTTCAGAATATTGGGAACGAATGCGTGAAGAGGTAGCGGATTCGGTATCAGAGATTGTGCTAAAAGCATGCTCCCTGATTAGTCGACCTCAGTACATGCCACAAATGCCTGCACGTTCGGAAGTGACGAGTATTTTTGATACAAGTTTTCTTGAATGTCAGCCGTATCTTTTCAGAGTAGTCAAACATCCACTTGATTCGGGTATGTAATTGTTTTTCATTTCCTCAATTGCTAAATGCAGTATTTTTAATTGTCAGTTTTCCGTTTCGTCTCTGCTTTTATTTTAGATTCAAAGCCGAGCGGTACTAACTGTCCTGATAGCTTTTATTAATAGTGCAGTTTGAATTGTGATAATGCTTGTTAGTTATAGGTCAAAATACGGAAAGTACATTAATGACGATTGGTGCATCTGCAGTCAAGAAAATGTTGAGAGATACGTTCTTGTCGTAAAATCTTGGTGAAAACGTTACTCGATTCGCTATTACTTGATAGTCCATAAATCTATGTAAATAGTCCTCAACATTTCGTTGCTTTTACTTTTGGCATTGTACATCAACTTCGCTTGACATTTTCCCCCTGACTTTTTGTACTCGTTGTAAATAACCGCTGTTTGTTTCAGGTTCAAAAGCTGCTAGCTTTGTTTTTTTTTTTTGTATTTCTACATAAGCATGCTTTTTTTTTGTTTTTTGTTTGATGGAGTTGAATTCACTATACTTTAACTTAGCAAAGCAAAGCTGTAATCAGATGTTAAAATTTGTTTAGCTTTTCGATGAGCTCTAGTTTACAATAAGTAGATGTTAACCCTTGTTCTGGGCTTAGTTTATAGATTTTTCAAGTAACTGCACTTGGCAACAACTTTGATAAATCTTTGGGTATGAACTCATGGAAAAGCATTTCATGGTATGTGCTTTAGCTCGGTGCACTGGTTTTTCTAAGCAACATGTCTCATCCTTTTTTCGGTATCGTCGTTGTAAATATCATTTTTAAAGATACTATTTTCATGGAATGAAATTCTCCACTAAAATCAGATTTACTTTTCAATTTTAATTTTTGCAAGTATGCTTAGTTGTATAAATCAAGGACTCTCCATTTGTTCCTTCTTTGTAGCACCTTTTCTGCACTAGATAGTTCAGGAATTGAAAGGAAAAAGCTTGTTGTTCATGGTTCATAATTATTATATTCTTGTACATAACTAAAATAGGATTTTGTGTTGTGTATTAATTTTTATTCCGCCAGTAATCCTAATAAATCAAACATTAGTTTTTAAGATGTAAATATATATATATGCTTAAAATCGTATCTCACTTACCTCATAACTAGGGACATTTGGTATATTTTAAATAGGATATTTGCTTTTTCATTTTGTCTATTACATGTCTGTATGTTTTTGTAAATAAATTTGAGATTTTTTCTTTTTTTTTTAATTGGAGTTTTGTAATCAGTCATTTTGGTTGTTTTTCACGCTCTATTGCTCGTATTTATAGAATTACACCTTGTATTGTGGTTTGGCTGTTCATGTATCATCGCTTCTCAAAAGCTGAAATTTATCAAATTTCTGCTTGTCGCGGTCTTATACAAACAGACAATAAATTTTAGGAAGTTATTTTTATGGTGTTATGTTGCTTTGAGCGATTTCGCAAACTTTTAGATTCTTGAATAATTTTGAAGGGTTAAAAAGCTGTCAAGGTGATAGGGAAACGACAAATGAAACGTAGGATGAAAGAAACAGGGTGGATGATGATTAAGGAGGAAAAAGCATATATGTATAATTAATAAGTAAGCTTTGGAAGAAGATTAAATTTCTGGAAATTCAAAATTATGGAGGCATTCAAGCTAACGATAAGATCAAGAAATGAGTGATGTTCTGGAAATCGATCCATATTTAAGTAGATTTCATATTATCGGATGGTTTGTAATTTTACAGTATCATGGATGATGCTATAGCTGAATCATGCGGTTGTATGACAGCCGAATGGCTAAATGAACAATTGGCAGATTTTATGTATACATTTGAAAATGATTCTGATGGGGAATTTATTGTCAAAGGTTCATTTAATTTCTATTATTTAATCGTCGACGTCTATAGGATATACCAAAGTGATAATTAGTCTTTGATAGATTTGAATTAAAAAATTTAATATCCCTTATATTTTGCTCATATATAAATATGACATTAAAAGGTTCTAGATTAAAAAGAAAAATGTCTACAAATAAATGATATTGCAATACGAGATAAAATACTAGGAATTAAATGTTACAAAAACTTACTTTAATTGCAAACTTGAATTTTTTTTATATTAATGAAGCATACTTTATAACAATTTATTAAGATTAATGCTTTTATTTGAAGCAAATGATCTCTCTAAACAGTATTGCAAAAAAGGTGAAGATTTTGTTAGTGAATTGATCGCATTTGCAACGAATCAAAAGCAGACACATGTGAATCTTTCAATGTTGGATAGCTTCGAACAGCTGGTAATTATTGTAAAATTTTGATTGATAGTAGGATATGCTTAGTAAATTTTTGTTGGATATAATGAGCATAAAATTAAGAGATAAAAAGAATAAATGAAGGATGTCAATGGAAATCAAAATTTTTATGTGCAACTTTTGAAGTTATCTTCTTTATCCTTATTTTGATATTTTGGAAAATTTTATAATTTAAATTTTATTTTTGTATTCCTTTATAGATTCTTCAGAGAGCTATTCAAAATTGTAAAGATGAATCGTTCAATATCTCTCATACGTAATTTTTATTTTTTATTCATCATTTTTAATGATAGTTTAATGAAGTAGTTTTTGTATATCATTTTCTAATAATACTTTCATTTCTTAATAGGTTGACGTATCAGGAAGAATCAGATAAACGATGTGCTACAGTATACTTTTTTATCCCTGTAGTAATCCATTCCGGGTAATAGAATGTCATCTATTTGTGATAAAACGATCTGTGAAAAAGTTACTATCAGTAGTTTAGTAACTTAGTGGTTTAATGGTAAGCTTATAAATATTCGGTTGATTTTCATCTCATGTAATTTCAGAATCGTATTTAGCGAACGCAATAGGAATTCATGGCTTGATGAGAGTAGTATAGCTGACAGTACGATTGTAGATTTTTCAAATGAAAATTTCACTTTGCCCGAGAAATATTTGGCTTTTACACCAATCAGGTTGGAGCATTATTGCTTTGCTAATTGAAACTTGCCTATTAATTGGATTGTTATAAATAATATTTAGTGAATTGAAGACTAACAAATTGTTTATTCCGTCTTACTATTTATTTCAGGCAGTCCATATCTGATGCCGCATATCAAAATCGCAAAGATTCGGGCAAAATTATTGTAAAATTCATAGGGAGAAATTTCGTAGCAAAAAGAAATGATGGAATCAAAGGCGGCAATGTATGCAAAGTCGTTGTGGAAAAACTATACAATGATGATTGCAAAAATTTGTTACAGTACGGTGCTGAGAAAGATTTGGAGCAGATTGAAGGTGAAGAAAGAAATTCTTTAATCAATTCTTAGTATGGCAAAACTGATTGGTAGGAATATTAGCATGTAAACAAATGGTTTCTGATGTCTGATCGTATCTCTAAGCATATTTTATAATTGAAGACATCATGATCTCATAATTCAAAGTAAGTCATAATTCTGATGAAATTAACTTTATTATTCTTGCTAGATCAAGAAATTTGCCACTGAATTCTAAGTGGTAGAATTTAAAACTGCTTTTGGTCGAAAATAAATATAGTCTGACGTAAACAAATCTGCAGATTTAGATTTTTTTGTAAAATTCCTAAAATACTGCAGGCTAAATTATTAATTCGAATAAGCATATTATTACAAATAAAGTAAACTGTTTCATATATTTTGCTTCAGGGGAAGAGAACCCTGATGTTTTATGGGTTTTTGCTAATGGTATATGTAATTATTTCTTGCATTAAGTACATTGGTCTAATTTAAGCACTTGTTTCACGAGTTCAAAGCTTATGTGATATAATCAAAAAAGAAAACGAAATACTGGCTGATGATGAACAAATAGATTCATTGCCCTTGGTATGTCCTTTTCTTCTCGAAATTGAATTGTTTTGGAATTAAAATTTAAGTTTTGCCTTTTCATTTCTAAGTTTTCTGCTCTTCCAATATGTTGAATTGAGGTGAAATTCAGTCTTTTTTTCTGTAAAGAATTCCAATTTAAAGTGCTGTATCTTTTTCGTAAATGTAAAAATTTTCGTAGAAAAACACTGAAGAAATTTATTTGCAGATGCGAAACGTATATTCGGGGTTCATCGTGAATAATACAGAAGATCCCCTAGATGTCTCAAATTGTTCATTGCAATGCACTGATCAAAATGCTACTGTTATAAGCCTCGATTTGAGCAATCTTAAAGCTTATTCATTATTCCCCGGGAAGGTAAATTCTCCATCTATTCTGTTCATCCTACAATGCATGATCATTGGAAAGAAAGTTCCTCAACAAATGAAATACATAGTAAAACATGTATTGTCTTTTATGATAATTCAATTTATGATTATCATAAAAAATTATCTCAATTCGCTGTGTTATAAATTTATTCCATTGCATTATCAGTCTCTTCATACTGCTCTTGTTCACCTACTTGTTAGTAATTTGTTGATTCAAGAGGGATTTTTCTGTTTTTGACTGATTGCTTTTTTCTTTTTCAGTTAACTTTTGTTCCCATTATAGATTGTTGCACTTCACGGAACTTTTGCTGGTGATGTATTTGTCCCGGATGAAATTTTTGAACCTAAGGAACCGTCGATTGCACCTCTTAATAAACAACCAGACATTGGTTAGATTTGAACAATTCTGTGAAAGTAGTTAGTGACTAACTGCAATTGTCAAATTATGCTCATTTATTTGTTATCGAACCGAGGTAGTAGATTTATTAGTACATTTGAAATGTAAATACAAGTGACCTATTTCGACACATTTTCAGTTTTTAGCAATAAAAAAGATATAAATTAGAAATAAGAGTATGACTATTTCAGATGTGCTTCATGTTTGGTGTGCTTGTGGTCCGTTTACTTCGTCTAAAACTCTCTCCTATGAACAGCTCTGCGATCTAATCGAATTAGTGAGGAAGGAGCGACCTAATATTCTAATTTTGGTACGTGTTAGGCACTTTTCTTTTATTTAAATAGTGTTGTGCTCTTTTGAGAATTGTTAAATTTCAGATTGGTCCATTCATTGATCGAACAAGTCCAGTAGTGAAATCACCTCAATGTTGTTATACATACGACGATCTTATGGATATGCTTCTCGCAAAAATTGATGAATTCTTGTCAGGGTTCGTTGTTTGCGAAAGCACGAGTTGTTTCTAACCAATATTTCTATTTAAATAAGATTTCTTTTTATAAGTTTTAAAAAGGGAGCAAACTTACGCCTTTAAGAATCAAAATATGGAAGAGTTCATGTTTTTCGATTTAAACGAAGAAACTAGAGGTCAAATTACCCACTAAATGATTCTCAAGAAAGAAATAGAATATAATTTCTTGTAGTGTGGGGAAAATTTTGGAATTGAATAATTTAAAATAAAGCTTTTATTCTGTGGAAATTTCAGTCATACGTAGAAGTCATTTTAGAATTCAAACACTGACTTTTCTTATAATCAGGAATCGATTGTTAATATTTTTAGGACTGATGTTCAAGTGTTAATAGTTCCAAACGGAAAAAAAGATGCTGCACTGCGACCATCTTTTCCCACTCCACCATTTCGTTCACTTAAACAGCGGAAGCAACAGTTAAGCAAGGTTATCTTTTCTATTCATCGAGCAGTTTTTTTGATTTCTTTTATACGATTTTTGTCTGAAGCACTTGAAATTCAGGATTCTTCCATTTATGATTCATTAATGTGTGTTGACCAGTGATTTGCAATGTAACTGATCAATATTTTCCTTCCTAAATACAGCATTATCATTTTATAGAATATAGTGCTTTTGCCGGACCCTGCCATCGTTCGGATTGCTGGTGTTGAATTTGCTATTACAGCATCGGAGATTATCCAGCATTTAATAAAAGACGAAATAGGTTGTTTAGATAGTTGTGAAGACCAGGATCGAATGTCTCGACTTATCCGAGATTTGTTCAGGTATTGATGCTTGGTTATATTTATAAGATGAATAGGAATTGTTTTCTTTCGTTAATCTTGAAGGTTTCTAAATTATCAATTAAAAGCTCTAGGTCATAAAAATTTTTTTTGTAAAAGAATAAGACAGTCAAGCTCTTTATTTATGAAATATTGGTAGCTTTTTTTTATAAATCCAAGAATGGTGCCAAGCATGGCTGAGGAGGATGTTAGTCTTCGCTTCTCATTTCACACCTCTTTCGCCTAGTTTTATTTCTAGGACACTTATCTTTGATGGATAAAACTGTGAGTGGGAGTGTTATTAAAACAAATCAAACTTATAATTAAAAATTCATTGTATAAATAATGCATTTGAATTCAAGCGTTTACTGCTTTTTCCGAAATTATCGAAGTTTCACCTCAGATTTCTATCTTAAATCATAGGCAAATGACCTTTGCAGACAGCGTTCTTTGTACCCGTTATATCCTGCAACTCATGATGTTACTTATCGACTTCGTGAAGCTGTCGAGCGCTCATCACTTTCTGTAATACCTCATATTATTATTTTGCCGTCAGTACTCGCACCTACCGTTAAGGTACCTTCTTTTTTAAGCTTTAGATATACTAATCTAAATTAGCTACTTTGGATAGTATAATCCATCGTATTTCGTACCAATATGTTAAATTTAGATAAATTTGTTCTTATCATCAATAGGATTTTCTTTCAAAGAGATTCATGATACAGGTAGTCGCAAATTCAGTATTTGTGAATACGAATGCATTGGTACGTGGAAGTAGCGGTACATTCATGAAACTAAAAATTGATCTCAAAGAGATTGATGCAAGAAAAGAGAATTCGTATACATCAGTTGCCGATTTTTGTGAAGTACAAATTGTTCGGTTGTGAAATTATACTATACGTATGAAATCTTTGCAATGTTTTTTTTTTTCTTTTATTTTCACTGTTATGCTTTCAAAGGTTGCCAGATATTGTGAATAAATGAATTTAAAATCATATGAATGAATAGTACTGCTATATTTGAGATAAGTTACAAGTTGTTGCCGATGATTCATTTACTGATTATTCAGCTCATTGGTTCTTCTACTTGTAAACAGGAATTCATCCTAATTAGGTCCAGCAAATCTTTTCAATATCACTATTCTGCAAAATATAATTAGTAATTTTACCAGGTTTTATTAGTGTTATATTTGTTATAACAGTACATAAAATTATCTAGCAATTATGAATAGATAAAATGAGTTTCAGATGATTTTGAAGGAGCCTTACTGGATTTTACTAAAGTTTATCAACTGTAGTTATGCTTTTCTTCCTCTTCTTTTCTTTTATGTCTTTTTTTTTCATCTGAAATATCTGCTTGCACTATATTGCACTTTTTTAGCTTATAATTTTATAAACGAAATTATCGTAAAGTCCACAACATAAATTGGAAATATAATATCCAGATCATTATAGCACTTTTATTTGCGTCACTCTTCGTAACAAATCACGAAACCTGAGCATAAATTACAAACACATATTAATAAGCCTAATGTAACACGCAATAACTTTTATCTGCTTTCATCACTACTACGAGATCGATGCCTTCGTTTCTTCTTTTTTTTTTTCTTTGAGACTTTCCGCTCAGATGAACCAGAACTCTCCCGAGGTCTAAAATTTAATTTTGATGTATGTTATTTATAATCAGTTATACGCCTTTGTAAGTCAATTGCGCTCATCATCGTTTCATGGAAATTGTGTTCTTCGAGATGCTAGGCGTTGTTTACATGTTATGTTGGGAAGCATGATTACCTACTTCTGGGAAGTCTTCTATTGTACTACAATAGTAGATAAATCACTCAACAAAGGAAAGTCCCTCTAAAAAATGGGATCAACATAAGGTCAAAGTACCATATATAGAAACATGAGGTATAAAGAAGGAATATGTAAATAATTCCAATAATATCTGATCAAACCTCCTATGACGTTTGCTTGATTTGCTGCTGTGTTCATCCAATAATCGACTGTCACTGTGCTTTCCTTCTCGCTTTTTCCTTTTTTCCTTTTTGTGATGATGACTTTTTGAATGTTTAGGATCCTTCCTGCAATTTCATGCCAATAAATGCATAAAATAATGAAAGCTGAATCCATTAATTACTTTTTTCCTATATCTCTTCATTAACTTTTGTTTCTTTATGTCCCTTCACTAATTTTGATTTTAGACAGAATACAGTTACAATACCGGATATCACATGCTTCATGTTTACTTTGGCAAAGTTATCATTATATTTCAAGGGACGTTACACAAAGTCGTAAGCTTGAAGAGGATTTGGCGTATTTAGAGAACGGCAGAATGGAAAAAATTATTGATGCACCGTTAGGCTAGTCTAATAGAAATATGAACATCTGAAAAATTCCAGATCGAAATAAGACTATTGATTCACTTTTCTTTAAATGTTTCGTTGATCACTTTATCGATTCGCGAGTTAATTAGTTGATCAATCGCGGAAGTTGAGAAGATCACTTCCACATCACTTATATCGCCTTTATTTTTCGATTTCGCGGTTATCGACGAAGTTGACTAAAAATACAACATTTTCCCACATTAATTTTCAAGTCCCAACTTTAACAAGTGTTCGGAAAAACTTGCTGAAACTTCATCACCAAAAAAAGATTCATTTAGAAAAAACTTACACTAGCACGTGCTTCCTCGTACTTTTTTAGAAGTTCGCTTTCACGCTTCAGCTGTTCCTCATTTTGAGCTCTCAACTTTGCAGCCCGTTTCTCGTTCAGAATTTTCTCCATAAAAAGGCGAGCCTGAAAAAAAATCAAATGCATTCACAAGTCCAACAGACTTCATAATTCGGACTTCCTTAATTCATTTGGATAAGAAAGGTAAAAAAGTGAAATGACTACGAAATTACTTTTAACTTTCGCTCTGACTGAAGCTCGGCTGAACCTTCTACTGCAAGCTGCCCAGAGGAGAGAGGAACTGGGGCAACTGGAGGTGGCGGTATTGTCAAACCTGGCGGAGGAATCTGTAAACAAAACTTTAATTCTTAAAAAATTGCATACCTCACAATATGTTAGCAATCAAGTGATATTTAATTTTCTACTCATTCGAATTGAATGATATTTGATTTTTTATTTGTTCGGGAGTATTTCAGCAAAACTATCAAATTGATCTCAAATAATTTTTAAATTTTACGTTACTAAGAACACCAGGAGGAACATCAACCGCTTCTGTTCCACCGTTCTCGTCATCATATGCTCCAAGTTTAACCGCGCTGCAAGCAGATTAATATTAGACTATTTATGCCAACATTTTATAACACTACTCGTATGGTAACAATTATGTAACACCTCTGTTACATTATCAAGAACGAACTACATTACATATTGTGTTTGTTGTTAAAAGAAGGCAGCCCTCATCTCTCATAATCATAATCCTGCTTTCCGACCGTTCTCCATAAGCTTCCCAATTTTCGAACTCTCTTTACTCGCAGTAATACCAGTAAAGAACTCTTCAACTGCTCAGCAAATGTTCGGGTCGGCTGAGTTCATATTCTTTTTAAATCATTGGGCTTCTTCATGGAGATACGAACTACAACCCTCAAAGTGAAAATGATACGTTTGTTGCCAATAAGCTATCACGATTGTAATAAAAGCATACTTCCCTTAAAATAGGAAAACAGGTTAATATTTGCCCATTTTGAGTAGTATTATTTACCTTGTCATTTTCGTGACTTTTCTATCATCTGCTTTTTGAATGTTTAATGAGAAAGATATTGGACCCGTTGATGTTTTCCTCATTGACGAGCTTGAACTTTCTTCTTGCTCCTCAACATTATCCAAAAATGCTGGCATTGACTGTACTTTAGTTAGCTATAATATATATTGTTTGGTGTATAGGAAATTTTTGAAGCAAGTCGATATGGAGCAATTTTCAATTTCTCTCGAAACGAAGAAAGAACATAAGCTCTAGAGTGTTTCGTATTTTTTTTTTCTTTAAAGCAGAATATTGGCTTTCGTTCCATCTCTAAACAATTGACAAGGTTGTGGAAAGCAGCGATGTCGTAATTAAATATCAGTTATAACAGAACTGATATAAGAGAGAAAATCAACAACAATTAAAAACAATAAATAGCTAAGGATAACAAAAAGACTCTCAACCTGAACATTGAAGTCGATTACTCCAACTTCAGCAACATTTTGCGTAGCTGGCTCAGGTGTACGTGGTGGATCATGGAAACCTCGACGGCGCATTTTTCGATTCATGAAAGGTGGTGGTGGGGGAGGTGCTTGTAGTAAGTCAGAAAATGGTTTGCTTGACTGTTCACTGATGTCACTGTCAGTTTTACAAGCTTGTTCCACATCACACCCACCTAAAATAGTTATTATAACTTTTTAAAGGTGAGCTTCTGTAATGATTTTAATCCGCAGATGATTGCTAAAAAGGAATTTTGTCCAATGCTTACCCACAACATCCATCTCCTGCTTCGCTGCATTCCACTCTTCTGTTTCTGTATCTCCCGTCATCTAAAAGTGGAAATTCAAATTATTTTCGTATTCCAAGAAATGTCGCTTTGAAATATTTAAAATAAATCATTCGAAACATTCATACGATAAGAAAACATTAATAATCTTGCCTATAACTATGAGATATGCCTTACCTTTTGGGATTGTACGTATGAAGCATGCAGCTTTTGATAATATCGAATACGCGAATGATAATAGCCGTAATAAGGACCATCATTACACAAAAATCCAATGTTAAGATCATGCCGCCCTGGAAAATATTCAATGGTTGATCTAAAAAATCTCTTCCCAAAATTGAAAAGATTAAAGTGAATTATTTATGAATCACGGATTCTACCTAGTAAAATTTGTTCGGCTTGAATTCCGTATCTAGCAACATATTCAGCAGCGCTATTGACGGTAGGCATAATGTCGGGTGGCGGCGGTATCACATTTGGTTGTTCATTGCTTGGCGGTGGTTCTCCATAGAAACTCAAATACCACTCATAGTAATCTCCTTTTTCCAAGTCCTTTGTTTTTTCCGTAGTTCTGCAATATTGCCGAACATCAGTAAAAAAATCATTTTGTTATTGGTTTAGAATATTTGAAGAGAGTTTTGTGGACAGTTAAATGAAGTTGTATTGAATAAAGTTTTTTCACCGTTATTTTTGACCTTCCACTAGAAAAAACAATAACTCACTCATCTTTGCTTTCAGTAGCCTGTGTTGCTCTTGCTTGTGTGACAACTAAATCAGAGAGATTCTTGAACAGCGAAGAATACATGTCGTCAGCCTTAAACAAATAATGAAAATGGAAGAATTCTTGACTAACTATAATGTATACGTCCGATTTTTACATTTAAGACTTCGGAGAACAAGTTTTAGACAAAATTGTAAACACAAAAAAAACGATATTCAACCTCACGAAAAAATCATTTAATAACCTTTCCCAATTTGTAGTCACTTTTAACTTGTAACGGTTTCTTGGTAGCAACGTCATTTTCTTCTTTCGTCTTCGGACCAATTACTGGAGAATTGCTGCCGGAATCAGTTTTCCGTGCTCCTCCCATCAGTAAAGGATGGAGGTAATTTCCACTAGCATCAGATTCCGAACCGCTATCAGAATTAGAACCTATAAAAAATCAATAACTAAGCTATCAGAGATGAACTAAAGAAAAAGTTCAACAAACTAAATCTTGTGAAAAAATAGGAAAAAATAGATATTAATATTTGAATCATCAAATTACTTTCTAAATAAAATAAAACTTACCAATATCTACATCCTCTTTCTGTTTCTGTTGCTCCTCTAATAATCGCTTTTCTTCCATACGTTTTAGTTTTTTCAATTTTGGACGGCGCTTTGGAACATGCGGTTTTGGTGAATATTTCTTTTCTCGTATCAGTTTTGAGATGTATTTGTAATAAGCATTCAGAGGATGATCAAATTCCAGAAAACCAAACTAAAAAAGTAATCTTTCAATGAGCATTAAACCGGCTTACCCAACTATTTTAAGCTAATAAATGCAGTAGTAAAGACCTGATCCTGATTTCCGCGTTGTTTTGCTTTGATGACTATTTCCATCTGTGGGCCTTGTACAACGACAAATGTCGCTGTACGCTCTATCACAGCGTTCTGCTTCATTGTATCTGGCTAAATGAAAAATAGCATAATTTAAAAGGACCAATTTTTCATCACCTCTATAATACAATTTAGCACAAAGCAGAGAAGAAAGAACAAAGATCTGTGAATGATTCTCAAAATGAAAGTAAGAAGGCATATAATCCACGAAAAATCTTACTTCTCTAGCGTTTAGGAACAAGGAAGATACGTTTGAAACAACATACCAAATTCATGCCCATTGGAAGTTTGATATTTTCCGGAGGTTGGAATGGTTCGTCAATTTCTTCTTCACTACTACTACTTGCTTCTTTACAATTTTCATCATAATTAAATGCAATTTCGGCACGCTTTTGCCTTTCCTCCTCTTCGTCTGCAAATAAATGAGGATTACAAAAATATCTACTATAATTTATTCATTGGTAAAGCAGATCTAATGTTGGAAAAAAATGAGGCACACCATTTGAAATATTCATCAAATGGTAGTCACAGAAATATCTTTATATAAATACCATCAATTTTCAGCTTACTTAAGAACGACAACTACCTTAGATGAACTCATACTGAAGTTTGGTTACATAAATATAAACTTCATAACCTTACGTTCAAGTCTTTTTATATCTTCATGCATATCTTTATATCGCTCCTCTTCGCACATTTCCTCTTCAAGTAATTCCGCAGGACAGTCATTTCCACTCCCAGTTTGACTATTACCTTCTCTAGTAATACATGCAATATCCAACGCTTCTGTACTTGAAAGATGTAAGCGACAATCATACCTGGAAATGATGTTTACATGACAGTGTAAAATGATGAATAAATACAATGTGAAGACATAGAAACTAAGTTTCAAAAGACATTTCAAAGTTTATGAACTTAGTTCCTATATCTCCCATGGTATTTCTTTTCGAAGCCAAATCAGACTGGGCTTCTCACAACATCAAAATTATTCTTTCACAATTATAGTGCACTTACGAAAAGCACATACCACCATCCTGCCCAAACTATTGGGCGTGTATAACGCTCCATCCATATCTGAAATGTTAGCAGGACATTATTCAATATTTACCGATTAAAATTTTTTGCTAAAGAGAGAAAAACGTTAAGCTACTACAAGACAGCAATCGCTTACCTTAATTTGATATTTCAAAATACTGTTGTTTTGGCACCTTTTTTTCGCATTATTTCTTCCAAAATTTATTCATTCGTTCAATTTTTTATGCTTTATTGCATGATTGAATAATTTTTCACATAATTTGCAAAGTTACGCAAAAAGGCATCCCAACTACTGATATCCTCCTTTCCAAAATAAAAAGTTCACCCTTATTCTGTACCCAAAAAAGAAATCAAAAACGAAATAAAAGACAAAAGCAGTGATAATAAGGCGCTTAGATCCTAAATGTAACACAGAAATGCCATTACCGGATAGATCGGATTCATAGAATATATGAGTGGACTTCTCAATTCCAAAAATACGAATCACGGTCACAGAAGAACTTTTCAACAGAGGTTTAACTCTTGACGAACTACTTCCCAATACTCGGGAAGAAATGCTAATAAAACTTTTTTTTCTTCAAACATAAAATAGCAGTCTGTCAAACAGATGCAATCATCAGGATCACTCTTCTCTATTTAATTTAAACGTTTCTCGACGATATTGTGATTTGATACACAGGACTACAGAAAGAAAAGCGCGATAACAGTCCCTGTATTTCTTCATTTAAGGTCCCATTGATTGAATGTCAATGATTCACACTGCCTGGCCCACGACAGCAATTATGATGCAAAAACAAGATAATATCAAAAAATTAAATGAAACCTACCGATAGTTATTGTTGAGTTCATACCACCAATTTTGAGTTGACGTGCATCACACATCTTCATCAATCTGTTTCGAAAGCAGTACGCAATAAAGAATCAAATACTGAGTTAACGCCTTCCATTAACTCACCTATCAATCAGTAACTGTGAATCTGCCGGATGTGTTATAAGATGTTGCTCTTCTGCAACCCATTCTGCTCGGTCATCGTTTGCGTATATTCGTGATGCATAGCCAAATACAAGCAATTTATCCTACAACATAAATTATTTGGTTGTAAATAAATTTTTCATTCTATATGAAAATTTTATTTACATAATAATAAAACCTAATTATATTTCTTGAATGTAAGAATGACATATATTTGGGAAGGTGAAAGATGGACAGTGCCTTACCAATTCTTAAGTCCTACTTTTGAGGTTTAGGACCTGAATACTGATATAGCAAGTTAGCAAACTGGCTTTAACTTCCGATATAATGCTACATTTTCTTCCCTTTCATTCTTAGCATCTAATTTCTCTCCCCTACCATCCTGGCAGCTATCTTTTCATTTGTTTGAAAAAATCTTGATTTACTTCGAGCCACTCAGTATTCCAGGGATAAGATTTCAAAACTCCATCTAAAGCAATTAGCGAAGTAATTTGCGACGTTTACCATACCCCCTAATTCAGAAGATCATATTTTTACTCACATCTTTAGAACAAGCTTAACAAATTGAGTGGTAACGATGAACATCTACCCCTTGATCATATGATTGAAAAGGAAAACTGAGTACTTTGATAAGTTGAAAAACTAAATTTAATATTTAGAGGGTAGGGAACCTTTTAGGTAAAAACTTTACCTGTATATCGTCTGGTCCTCGCCGTTTGGCACCACGAAAAAGCCTTATATTTTCTGCACTCATACTGCAAGTCATCAAACTGAGACAGTTAAACAAGTATATGGAAAGAGATGCTGTGGATCATTTTGCAGCCAATTCTTCTGTAACTAAGCAAAAAAATGAAAAATTCCAAAAATAACATAATTACGCGTAAGCATGAATAGGCGCATATGACATACAAGTAAACATCACGCATTTTTTCTTTCTTATTTTTATTTGTAAAAGATATATAATTAGTAACTACGAAGTATTTCGAAGCTCCCTGTTCCATCAAAATAGAAAGATATGAAACTGAAAATAATAATTACTCAAATAAACCACTAGAAATATTGACCAGTCGAGAAATTCATTTAGCTATGCTTCTAAAACCACTCACTTAAAGTCGATTTAATATGATGTCATAAAACAGCATCGTTGTATAAAACTGATGAGTAACATATTCGAAATATGAGCTTTTGCTTAGTTACAATAGCATGACAAACGTAAGCACAAATCACATGTATTTTATCAATATCATCAAGATGAACAGATCATTCACAAGTATATTTGGATCCTAGTAAAATGTTCATAATACTAAAGGGTACCTAAAATTCAACGCAGTGTTTCACTTACGGGATCCGTAAAACCACAACGGAAATGAAAGCTAATGAACAGCCAATCATAATAAGAGGGAAACAGTGCTACTTCTAAAAGTATCTAGTGGAAATTGCAATACTAATAAAAGCACAATGATAATTATTTCGGCTATAATAATAAAGTTAATTATAACTAAATTCACTGAATTTCATAACAGGCACATTCCACCAGCACGAAGTCGGAAATTAAAAGCAAAATAAATAATTTGGAAAAAACGACAGCTAAACTTCAGACGCAAAAGTCTTCAGGATACAGTTTGATTGAAATCATAGCAAGATCAACAACTTCATAAATTCTTTTTTCTTCCAAAGGCACCAAATTCCACCTGAGTCTCAAATAACGGCACTTTCAGCTAAGCTGTCTAATATCCTTAAACAGCGATCTTGGTCTGAAAACAAATATTTTTGAGAAAAACCAGTCAGATCGGAATCGCTAATTAATTTTTACACTGGAAAAGAACACTGCCTATAAATCTTCCAACATCAAATTTATCACAATAAGGTTAAAAAAGAGATTAACCTTCTTCAGAAGCACAACCAATGCACTCATTAGGATTATGCGAATGTTCACCGCCCGAGGCCCTCTGAACCTGGCCTTCTAAAAAATCCGCTTTCTGCGTTGTTGGAGAAATTGTATGCTGATTAGCTGATTCCATCAAGTTTGCGAAAGTACTGTTTGCTTGCAAAGCTGAGCAATACCCATCATTATAACCCTGCTTATAGGCTTTCTGAAAAAGATTTCCATTCATTGAAAAAAATTCCTTGTAGAGGAATTTCTTTAGATAAAGACAAATTAAAATTCCCCGCGTAACTAAATGTTTAAAACAAGAAATAAAAAGTGGATGACAAGCTGCGGAAAAAAGCAAACTACTGTATTATCATTGAAAAAGTGACATACTGAAGTATACACGGCTAAATCAGCCGTATATTGCCCCGCATACTGTTTTACCATTTCTTCTAACGAATTTATCGTTTGAACGAGCCTGCAATGTAACTTGAAGAATCAGTATTCTTCAACTATCTCAAAAAGTTTCAAAATACTAAGGAGGACTTTCAAGAATTAATGGTAACCTAAAATTAATGACAAACTCTTACTTGCAAACATCCCACGCATGTTCGTTCTGCATTTTAATGATTTGTGCATACAGATTCGTTTCGATTTTGTTCTCTTTTGTAACGGTGGATAAATCATTTAATTCGAGGCTTGTAGATGCTTTATTTTTGTACCTCGTTTCATAATCCTATTAATAATCACATCTGTTCAAAGAGAATAAAAATTATATTAATCAAAACTGTTCCAAATAAACGCTGTCGAATGTATGAATTACCTTACTAAGCAGTTCCAGAGCTCTAATGCTATCATTTTTAGATGCATAAGCAGAGGTAATTGAATTACTGTATTCGCTGGGCAACAATATTTTTGCTGACATACATATGCGTTGTAAAAAGCTTTTCGGTTTAATAGACGCATCGTTTACAGATTCTGTTTGACTGGTAGACAAAGCATCGACCTGCAACGAAGTGTAGTAGTAGTAGTAAATAAATATAGAAGAAAAAAGAGCAAGTCCTGTATAATGCAAATGATAGAGCTGATAACAATTTTTCTATAGAATGAAAAGCCACTTTCATACCTGTCTTAATTTCGAGGACTCATCCAAAATTAGATCATTCTTGGAGCAGTTATGAGGAGCAGAAGAATCCTGAGGAGGAAACCACCTTTCGGCATCATCAAGCATATCGTAATCCGAATTATTTAACGGTGGAAAAAATGAATCCTCCGTTGGGAGACCTTGATTCGCATAATGCGCCCTGTAGTAGTAATAAGTTGGCAGAGAATAAATAAAGCGAAATAGGACCTGAAGCACTTGATAATATAACAGTAAACATTAAGTATTACAGTACCCATTGATGAGATCCATGAATACTCGAGAGTATAATTTGGTCCAGTTCCCTTTCGTGTCGCCCAGTGCTTTTCCATTAGCAACAAGCCATTTACGAACATAGTCAACAATTCGGACATCAGGAATCTCTCCACGTAATCTGGACGCTTCCAAAGCTGCTATTATCAATCCATTCTCCGAGCACAGATGACTTGAGCGACTAATCCTTAAAAATGAAGAAAGCTGTTAAAAATATTAAAACTATCACTCAGTGTGCATCTCGTGGCCATTGCATGAAAATATATGGAACAAAGTAATAGATCCTAATCCTTATGTCAACAGTAAACAATTCCTCCCAATTTACACACTGGTCAGGCCATAGGTGGTGCTGATCTCTTTGGTTTTGATCGACCAAGCAGTAGGAATAAAGCATCAAAAAAAATTCCCGGTTTTTTACTCTTGGTTAATCTTAGATTTGAGGAACATTCATTCAGGCACGCTTTAGCATTACTACGCTGTTACCGATTAATCAGGTCAGATTTGATGAAGGCAAAACAAAATTATTGAATGAAGTACTTCCACTGACAAATTATATATCAGAAGGAAATACTGAAAACGTCTCACCGTGTTTCCTTATTGATGAAAGACACCAGTAAATTCCAGAAATTGAGCACCATATAACTAGGTTGTGTAAATGCTAATGGTGGTAGAATATCCAAACTGGGAGTACCATATTTCTGCCCATGAGATGTGCACAGCTCTGACCATTTTGCTGCTCCTAACAGCAGCACCTAAATGAATTGCTCAGTCAAAAAACTTTATATAAAACATTTAATCGTGCAATAAAATTACCCTCATGACTTCAAAAACATTTCACTCATCTCAAATAAGGGTTCACAAAACATACTTTTGCATCAATTCTGCTAAGTGACGACAATGTAAATGATTGCAGATCATCATCAGAAGCCTCGGCGGGTATATTTCTCAGGAAAATATCCAAGAAGGAAGCTGAAACTGGTGAGTACTGGTAGTTCCACGATTCACAAAACTAACTAATGGATATGAATTTTTCCATTCAAAATTATAGCAATTACACGGTGTCAATGAGGAGGACTACACTCAGATATTACATCAAACGATATATTCACTTACCATTATCACGCATGTCCCTGCTGTAAGCTAAAAGCCATAACAAGTTAATCAAAAAATCGTTTTTATCCACTAAAGTGATCAGTCCTGAAAGATAAAAGAATTGAATACACGACAGGTTATTTTATGCAACTTTCTCCATAGAAATGAAAATTTCTATAAGCCTGGTGAGAACTAAGAACCATCAATAAGGTCAAGTCCACGCACAAGGCTAAAGCAAACCAATGATTTCAACAAATAAGACATCGAAGTTTGCAAAGATAAAAAGAGCATACGAAAACGAAGACTTTAAAATAATTATTTGAAAGACTATACCAGAGAATATCAAATAAAATTCTAAAAAATTCAAACTGTAATATCATAAATATAAAAAGAATCATTATAAAATGATGAAAGCAATTCTCACTATTGATTTTGTTCTGTTCTATACCATGCGTTTCATGAGTGCTTGGCACCGAATTTATTGAAACCATAAATGATTTAGAACGTGATATGGAAATACCGTTACATGCAGTATACAAACGTTCTCCAACCTAAAGTGCAGCAATTTAGATTCTTACAGTACACTGATTCCAGCTTCACAACATACTCATTCTTATTTTAATTATTTCAATAAAAATAATCTGTGAACCTTTTTATTTTAGACAAAATTTACTAGTCTTCTTTCGAATAATGGGTACACTTAGCCATAAAATTTCACGAAACAATATCAGCAAATTAATAATTCTATGAACTACTGAATGAACAAAGTACCGATTGTGTTGTGGGATTGGATAATTTGACTCTATTGAACTTCTGAAGAAGTGTACGCAATATGAATGTTTCGAGCACAAAGATGGCAGCAAGCAGAGGTGATACAGGTGATGCTTTGTGAAAAATATCATATGCAATCGAGTAACTGACAAATGCCAACTCTTCGTACATCTTGCTTCCTTTTTCCTGAAGCAGAAAATTTACAGAAAAAAAAAAGTAAAAAAAGTATAAAATCATAAAGTCACTGTAAAATGAGATCATTTCTCACAGTCTAATCAAATTCGTTTTGCTTTAGATAAATAAAGTCATTTAAGACGAAAAAAGACTATAAAAAAGTAAATACAGATCAAATAATATTACTGCATTGTGCAACAGAAGGAATGTATCGCCGACACTACGGAATAAAATGCCTTTAGCAAAGGACTGGAAGTGATCCAAAGATGGAGTGCGAGGAAGTTCCGTTCCTTCTCTGATTAAGGCGTCCAATCTACAATAAAGCAATAAGTAGACACAGAATAAATCGCTTTCATTTCTTTTCTGTTATGTTTTCCCGTGTTACTACTGTAATATTTCTAGAGTTTTGAAACAGGTACGATGGTGAAGAAGACTAGAATCATGCCAAATCCTTCGCTCTGCAAGATAGTGGAACAGACTACGGACTCACTCAAGTATATAGGTGAAGATTTTGGCAGTATGCAAAGTCCCGACATCGAATGAAAGCTTCAATGAATGCCTGATTCGTCCATTCAATACCAAAACTAAAGTTTTGAAACGTCCTTCGCTTTCTGGCAAATTCTGTCCCTGAAAATAAGGGTAGACAAGTTCTGATAAAATTCTAACAGTATCATAAGATATCATAAATCTAATTCCTAACCTAGTAGGAACAAAAGCTTCCACTGTATCTCATTTTTCCGCAAGATCTAAAGATACACACATGCATTACTTCTACAAAACATCTTTTCATATTCCATGATATTTACTCTATTTTTAGAAATAATTACCTTTAACATCAAGTATGCTCTATTCAGCCAAACCGCATCATTAAATACTGGGCTCAGAATTTTCGCTGTCTCTTGTTCCATTTCTTGCATCAGTTTCACGTCACGTTTCAACTGATTCTAAAATTTCAAATGTAAATTTATTACCTTTGTTATTAATGCATGC
>JABVXV010000281.1:2500-13459 GCA_013365325.1 Dipetalonema caudispina | reverse complement strand
AAATACTGGGCTCAGAATTTTCGCTGTCTCTTGTTCCATTTCTTGCATCAGTTTCACGTCACGTTTCAACTGATTCTAAAATTTCAAATGTAAATTTATTACCTTTGTTATTAATGCATGCGATCTCAGTAACATGATATCTACATTTCTTAAAAACCGTAATTTCTAACTTAGTATCTATCGTTTCTACCGTTCTGTCTACCGATATTTACCACTGTTTAAGCATTATCCATCATCTTCATCAATTTTCTCAATCAAACAAATTTACTAATAACTTTCATAAAAGGAAACTAACAGTCCTGGAAGCGGTGGACGTTTTCGTTTGTTGAAGCATCGCACCAGCCAGGATAATTCCTATCAATAAACGATTATTACGACACGACACATATAACATACAATTTGAACGACCAATTTAGCATTACCTTATCAGTATCACGACTATAACCAATATGACAATTATTAATATGACCTTATTGAAAGAACATGTAACTATAATAGATTCATAAAGCACTATTGGATACATATGATCATATTTCACTGTTATGTATAATCATGTACCTATCAAAATGGATGAGAATAAAGACTAAAAGATTTTAAAAAAATAAATTAAAAAAGAAATTACAATTGTGGCGATTTGGAATAACACTTGAAAACATTTTTAGCATAATGATAATTTTAATCGTAAAGGAAGAAATGGAAAGAGTAGCGTGAGTAAAAGTTTAATTTTATTCCATTGTCTATTATTTTGGAAGGTTTTTGTCATCACATTGTAATGTTACTTAGAATGTACAAATACGTCAAAACGAAATGAGTACCAAGCAAAATTTTTAATTTTACATCAGAATAATTTCAAGGATATAGTGGAAGAATGCGAATTATAGTGGAGTAAGTATTTACCAACCTTCTAAGTAACCTTTCAAGCCAGAAATCAAAGTGATAAAATTACAATCTCTTCATCCCTCCTCCAATCATCTCTTCACAATTATATACTAATTATACATTATTTTTCGGGTTTATACCTTGGTTGAGAAAGTTAAACATGATGAGGTCATAGTGAAAATTGTCGTCTCATAGAATTTTTTTTTTGTTTGTAGAAATTTTAGAAATTTCAGGATGAAATTTCATATTTACATTTAACAGTTACATTTTCTTACCTTATTTTCTAATAAATATATTTTTGTAACATATTAAAATATGATTAGTACAGTTTGAAATAAATGAAAAATGAAAAAAAATTTTGTTTTTTATTGTTCTCACAAATAATACAAACATTAAATGAATGATGTAAATTAAAATAAAATCAAAATTATACTCACCAAATTAGGTAAATTGTAACCTTTTTGTATTTGTAACCTTTATCTTATTATAAAATTATATAAGGGAAAAATTCTCTCCGTAATTTGCATATATTACAGTCTGTCATTCACCACATATTTATTAACACCTATAAAAGGTACATTGTTCCGTATAACTATTCACTAATTAATCTGAGCAATATAATTACTTCTGAGTTAAATGATGAATGAAATTCTTTTCCTTAATTATTCTTGGCAAAATTGAAAATTTGATTCAAGAAGTTTGTCATTTATTGTATGCAAATTTTTCTACCTTTACGATGTTAATTAATTAGTTAATTTAAAGAGTAAGTAAGAAAAGATTGATAAATAAAATAAGAATTTTTTCATGTTTCTTTCATTTTCGTAAAACTAAGAATTGATCCTTAGGGAAATTTTCGAAAGGTCAATTTTCTTCGATTTATGCTTAATCTCAAAAATACAATAATAAAATTTGAAATATTGTGAAAATTTTGTTTATCATAAAAATAAACGTCGTAATTTGTTATATTTGATAATGTTGATATTACTAATTGGAAAATTTTTATATGATATTTACTCAAAATTATGACAAAGCAAAGAAATTCCATGGTAAACAAAAAAGAATGCAGTAGTTTGAAATTTAGTAATATTTAAAATTTTCAGATACTAATTAATATCATTTATATGATAAGTAGGAATGAAAGATTAATTCGAATCATTTAATAAGAATTTCAATTCAAGTCAAATCATTGTCCAATCAATTATTGTATTTCAAGATCGATCACCAAGCTTGTATGGAGTTTCATCCTCCGGTAATGGTCGGCTTACCAATTGACCATTTAGATAATAATCCATCGGTGTTGTCAAATATTCGCTTATTGCTTGTTCATCTTCGTTCATTTCTTGGCTCGTTTTATTCTAATCTTTCACGTATAATAAACAGAACATCAAATGTAATTTAAAAATTAACGTACGAAGACGTACGTGATGAGTAAGCGTATCTTACGGAATATTGCTTATTGAATGATGCAAATTATGATATTATTTTACATAATATGGTAAGCAATCGATTCCAACATTTTTTATCTTCTTTTTATTTCGTATTATTATTAGTTATTAATAATTAATTAACCAATTTACCTTATCAACTTCATTGCTTCCTTCTTTTCCTGTCATTTTTTGTTGGCTAACTGGGCTAAGCTCTATCTCGGATTGTTTAACTTGTGGTACTTGTAGTTGTTGAAATGTGCTTGGAATTGTTGAAATTGAAATTTGTACTGATGCTAATTTTGATGGTGACACTTTCATTTGCTTTGTTGATACTTTCGATTGCTTAATTATTTGTTTTTTTGGTATTGTTTTCGTTGTTTTTCCCGTCTTTTTGATTTCTACAATTAATATCACAAGTATTGCTCACTTATTAATATTATTGAAATATTGGCAGAAAATTTTCAATCTCTATTTAAAGAATAATTGAAAATTCTTTTCTCATTTTTCTCTCTTAAAAAAATTTCAACATTTTACGACTACATTTTGACAAAAACTTCATTTCCCTTTCAGTAATTTATCAATGAGAATTGAAAATAGTTCCAATTGTTATCAAATTCTGATAGTAATGCAAATGATTCAAAATTCCAAATATTATTTATTAGCTATTAGTGCTTAGATGAAATAAATAAATTTCATTGAAATAAAATTATATGCTTAATTACGATAACATATTTTGATAAATTGTTATTGAAGGAGATAACAGTGATAAGCTATCGTATAGTACATATTATAAAAATGGTTAATATAAAAATTAGTTCTTAAATTTGGTATGAAATTAATTACCACTTAAATTTCTTCCTGATGTTAAATCATCCGAATCTAAAAATAGAAATAGAAGTTAACAAATTTTAATTTCAAATCTAAATCTATATGCAAAAAAAAAAAAAAAAAAAACTTACCGCAACGAGTCATTTATAATCGTTTCAAAAAATTTAAAATAAATGAATGCTGCTAGAAAACTTAATTATATCCAATTAATTAGTAAATGAAAAAATGGATAAATTAGTTAATTAATAAACAAAAATAACATTGTGTATATTGTATATCCAATTCATCCTTTTTGGATGCTTTAAGTATATTGAGAAGTTTATGATGATCCATTTCATTAGCATCTGATTTCGTTTTTGCTTTTTTTAATTCTTTTTTATATATTGCATCTTGTTTAGAAATAGCAACCATTTTAGCTACGTGTTTTACACGTCTTTCTATCACTTCCTTATCTTCATTCTTACGTAATGCTTCTTCTGTTGTAACTTTTAACTTTTTTAAATCATCCGTTAGCGTAATTTTATTCCCATATTGATCTTCCCATGTTTCCATTACACTTCCCATTGGCTTCTTACTTAATTTACTTATCAATTTATCATATTTAACAACCGGAAATTTATTGGCTACTACATTTGCAAGCGGATTATCATCACCACCCTTCCGAATTGTTGCTACGACACGTATCTTTGTACCATGCATATCTTTCATGATAATGTTTTTCTTTCCAACAACCTAAATATCTTATGACATTTTAAACTTATGCCATTGATAGTTTGTGGTTGAAATGTTAACCGTTGTTAATAATCAAATTGTCATTTTAAATTATCAAATATTTCTTTTAACATGTCAATTATAATAATTTAAATTGGTGATGAGTAAAAGAAAAATTTGAAAATGCATTAACATTTAGAAGATAACATTTGTAGTAATCTAAATTCGAAAATTAAACTTGAAAATTAGTAATTTAAGTTCATACTTTAATAAATCGCACCTGAAAAGCTATAAATGATTAATGAATTAGATGTGAACTGATATACATACCTCGACTGTTGTCCGTGATGGTTGTTCCACCGTTTTGAGCTTCCGAGTTTTTATTCCGGTATGAACCGGACGTGTTACCGTATTAATTCGTTCAAAAATTGTTACCTCCTTTATGAGAGAGAATGAATTGATAGAAATACTTCCTTATTATTAGTCTTTTAAAAATATTTCACAAGCATTAAAGTTATTAAGCAATAATTTTAGCAAATAATTTAAGTATGTGCATCAAATGTATTACATATAATTTAATATTATCAATTTCTTTTTTTCATTTTCATTTCCTGAAACGGTTCTTTGTATTTTTTATTATATTAGTAACGGTATTTTTCTCAACATATAAATGATGCAAAAAAAAAAAAAAAAAAGAATGATAATAATATGAAATTTAATCTATCATATTTGAAATGGTATCTTTAAATTAATTGTATTATCTTTGAATTTCCATAAATCTGTTAATATTTTTGTTATCATTAACATTTATCAGCATTATTTGCTACGTTTTTTTTTTACGTATATCATTAATCTTATTTTTTTGATATTTTAAATTTATTTTTATTTTATACCATGCAACTCTAATTTTTCTTCAATTTTTTCCATTATACCTCCTCCATAGCAATTTATTTGAAGATAAACTTTTCAAAAATGAAAAAATAATTTCGAAAACTTCATCAAATTTTGCAAATGTGAAAAAAAAAAAAAAAAAAAAAAACTCCAACTCACATCATCAATACGATTATGTAATGAAAAGGGAAAATATACTGGTCGTATTTTATCTTCAATTTTTTCATATATCGTATCACACTAAAATATTCCAGGAAATAATTTTAATTGAAATAATAGAATAGTAGTAAAAATAATGCAAGCATATTTTGAAATTTATTAATTGCAAAAATAATATCAAATTTTATTTTCGTTGAAAAATTAAATTTAATTAAATTTACAAGAAAAATAAGTATATTTTCGATTGTAAATTTAAACCATTACTATTAAACTTTTGAACTTTATCACTGAAAAGATATATAAAGAGATGAAAAATGATAAAATTAAAAGTAAATTCAAAATAACAAATCAACCTTAGGAATAATCTGATAAATTAAAAAGAAAGAAACGATAAAACCTCATCAGTACATTTGACCAAATATTCTGGTAGAATTATTGCAAATGCATGTGTGACATTTCCGATATCAGTCTCATTCTAAAAATGAAAAAAATATATATATATATATATATTTTAAATAATTTGATTATCGAATTTTAAGCTATCATTCGTTATTTGATACATGAAATGCTGAAATATTTGAAATTTAAAAATTAATTCAAACATAATAGTAATCATGCATGCAAATGATTGTGCATGCAAATGATTAAGCATGCAAATTTTATCCAAGCAATCTATGAATAAAATTCATTGTGATTAAATATAATTGCTAAAAATTAGTAAAAAGATTATTGTTGCATGCATGCAATCATTTCTACAATTATCGATCATATTCAATTGAAGTAACAATGATGATGGAAAATAGTAATTAAAAGTTGCTTAAGATTATGCTAAACCTTTTGGTCAAATGTTAATGAATAACTGGTTAATCTATGGCAAATTTTAATTCATAATTTAATATTAAGAATAGATTACAATTGATAAAGTTATTCTATTCTGAAATTTTAAATAATTTTTTTTTTTTTAAAAAAAAAGAAAGAATATATAAAATATGATGGAAGGTAAGATTTATTTATAAGCCTAAATTGTTGAAAATGATGAAAATTGATCTAACATCAACATAATCGCTGATATTATAGGTTATACTGCTTGATTTCAACTGCACTGATTTAGATTTGCTTAATTCCTGTAATTAATTATCATTTATTATTATCATTCATTCTTGTTTAAAATCTGCCAAATACTTTTTCCCTTGTTATTGTTTTGAACAATTATTTATGTAAAGGTATTGAAATAAAACTACAATACTTACTTGCGATTTTGATTTCAGATTTTTCGTATTACGGCATCCTATAAGTAAACTTATTGTCACAATTATTCTCGCATTGCAGATTTATTACTTTTCAATATTTAGTTATTGAATTTAACTTTGTATTATTGAAATTTTTCCAATATAATTACGAAGTATGCATTGCATATATATAAATATCATCAAAACAAAAAAAAAAAAAAAAAACCTTCAAAGAGCTTTTTTTCATCCAACTGAAAAAAAAACAATAATTAAGTTTAAAACTTTAAACCAACTTTTATAAAAGTTAGAAATTCAAATTTAGATTTTTGTTTCATTTTCCAAAAAATTTTAATAACAAATAAATTCATCCATTAAAATTTTCTTATTTTGAGTTCAACATAGTGCAAAATTAATATATGAGAATATTAATGAATTGGCAAAATAATTAGTTATTATTCGTAATTTTGAAAAACAAAGTTAACTTATTTGTACTAAATTTAATAAAGTGAAATTAAAAGTAAATATAAATGTACTTTGGTGAAAAAATTTTTGTTGATATCATATCGTGAAGATTTTTTAGCAGTTCCTCTTGAAAAACCTAAATTATTCATCCATTAATGTAAACAAAAAATTTAATCAATTCAGATATTATGGATAATGGATGAAACTATCTAAAATTGCAAATGATTGCAGCCGATAATAGGCAATAATAAACAAAATCTTAGATTATCAATAAGTGATATTTGATTAAATATAAATTTTCAGCATATGTTAAATTTTGTAGCAATTTATTGATAACTTTAACACATTAACTAAGATACAATTTAATCCACGTTAAGCAACGTGATCTATTTCATTGAATTGTTTGATGTATTTTATCCTGTCATAATGTTGCAGTAAAAGTTTCTAGCATAACGCTATCAATAAGCAATAAATTGAGATTATGTCAAAATGATAATAATACAAACCTGCCATAGTTGGTCTCAAAAATGCCCATTTACCTTTGCTGCTTAAAAGTGTTTTATTTATTAAAATACACATAAAAATATAGTAAAATGCAATTAAATGCTAAATATGTTAATTACAGTAAATGCTAATTATACTGCTAAAATAAAATATAAATACTACTAACAAAGTAAGAAAATAAAAGGGAGAGAGAGAGTGGGAAAGAGTAATAATTTTCATGTTGTATTGATAAAAATATTTTATCAAATCAATTTATTCAGTGTAAAATTTGCATTCATTTTAATACAGTTATATTAATTGATATCATAATAAGTCCTATTTCGAATGTCATCAAAGTATCGCAAAATGACATAATATAAAGAAAAGGGAAAAACTTCTCACCTTCGAGAATCAAAACTGTCTCGAGAAGTAGAAATTGTTGATTTTGAAATATGAAAAAAAAAAAAAAATGACTCTGATAACAAAGATTACAAAAGATTTCTAAAAAAGATTTATTATCAGGAAGAAATAGGATGAGATGGAAAAAGTTTCCAATAATTGTCCATTCTTGAAATTTAACAAAACTTTTCTTGCGATATGACGCAATATTATTATTTTTGTTAATTTTTTTCTTTTAAGATGAAAATTTTGTTGTTAAGCTAATTTTATTGAAGACATCATAGTAGACTTTCGAAAAAAGGAAAATCTAAAATGCTAATTTAAAATGTATCTATAACTATTTGAAATTTTGAACTGTAACTATTTGTAATTAAATAAAAATGTAACACTACCAAAGCATTGCAATCAAAATTAATTGAAATTATTTGCTTGTAATATTTATAGAAGAAACATTTTTACAAAAGCAATCTTTTTTCATTTTTTTTTTTTTGTAATACTTGACAATAATTTATATAAAATTGTAAAATTAATTTAAAAAAAAAAAAGAAAGTTAAAAATAGTAAATTAGTTAGGTTTTAGGGAAAATGGAAAAATTAAAAATAAAAAATATTTCATCTACCGATTTCACGGATGAATTTGTTAGTGACGATTTAGCACTTTTTAAAGATGCATCTGTTGCTGTGGTATTTTTTGCTTGAAATTTCCTGAACATATGTAGGAAATATGTACAGTATCAATCATGATGTAATTATTACAAATATCATAGGAATAATTCATACGATAGTTTTGTTTATAAACAAAGTTTGTAAATTTTAATTTTTTATTTCTTATTAATAAATTATATTTGATGAAGGAAGATTTGTTAACAAATTTATTTCCATTAGTTTTAAATTTACTCTAGCCATTTAATCTTGTTTACTTTTCTTACTCACTTACTTACTTCGACATTTCTTTAAGTTAATTCACTGAGCAGATAAAATGAATGATGAGTAAAGAATGGAATTGAAATTGAAATAATCCATTTTATATTTACAATATCAGATGTAATTTGCATATAAACATGCTATAGTCAAAATCTTATTTAATACAAATGAAAAAATGATGATATTTTCATGCAAAAGATGAATATGTTTTATTGATTATAAGATTAGCATCAGAGAATATTATCACTAGCATGCATATTTTAGTGATTAAATCACATTTGTGATATTGAAAGGATTGCATCATCGATGTTTTCTATTGATTATAATACATTTCAATTTAGAGGATTTAATCATTATCACTGATCACTCATAATTTCTGAACTATCCGTGTCATCTTTAAAATATGTTAAAAGTTCACGAAGCTCTCGATTAAGCCTTTTTATTCGTTCCATCCTTGCACACAAATTTGCCATTATCGCATCTGTCTAAAAGAAAATAATTATTTTAAAAATGTAAATTGATAACACTTCGTGACATTTTTACAAAGATGAAAAATTAATTACTATTTGAATAATTGTGCAATTAAATTATATCATATTTGAAATTAAATCATTACCAATTAAAGATTCCATTGATTTTATTTAGTTCAAAGAAAAAAAAGTCAAAAAGGAATGAAAGATCGAATTGTATTAACCTGTTTCATTTCAAATTGTATCCGATCATGCCAAAATGTAAGCTCTCTATTAATTACATCTCTACAATGTGATGATAATTCGATTGTCTGAAAACTTTCACATTAATTAGTAATTTTAGTGTGAGAATTAAAATTTCAAAATACATTTCTTAGTTTATTTATTTAATTCCCAAAAGTTATCTTTCAAAAAAAAAAAAAAAAAGTAAGAAAATTTGTATCAATTTCTTTTTAAATTGAATATCAGTTACATAATTGTAACTTTTAGTCTCATATTTCTAATTTAAACAACATAAATATATTATTGATTATTTAAAAATAAATGATTAAAAATAAGCAAAGCAATTTTCTTCCATTAAATATATTCCTAATTAATGTAAGCCATATAAATATTGTATATACTTAAAAATAATTATAAAAAGTAAATAAATAATGGAAAAAAAAAGATTAATTGTAAGCATAAATAAATGTCGAAACCCTTCTTGTATCGGTATTGAAGATATTATTAAGTTGGGCAATATTACTACTTTGAAGATGTCTTGCACGATTACATAATGGAATTTTCATCGGTAATTCTATCAGTTTTTCTATTTCACTCATATTATTTCGACTACTTTCTCCAAATCCATCACTGGCGGTTGTCTTCAGATTAGACGATGATATCTGTTCATTTCCGACAATGTTAAAAATTTTTAATTTTATTTCTTTTTTTTCTTTGATTAGTTATACTTTTAATTACAATCAATATACTTCCAATCTTTTCCTCAATAATGATCACTCTATTTTTTTTCAAAAAAAAATTAAAAAATTTTAATTTTAAGATAAAATTTAAAATTGGAAATAAATAGGCAAATGAAAGCAAAAAATACCAAATCAGGTTGAGTGGTATTTTCAGATTGCGTAATTTCGCTTTGTAGATAAGAGTAATCATTATTTTCATTTCCTTCTAAAATTCTCAAACAAAATTAATCATCAAATTTTGCAATTAATTAAATTAAGCAAGAAATGTGATTTTTAATTTTCAGTAATGTTGCACCAATGAAGATATTGTCCTAATTTCAATGATTAATGAACAATTAATGATGATTAATTGTATACTAATAAACATGATTTGAAATGGTCGATCTGATAAGCATTTCATTGTTCGTCGTAATTCTTGCCAAGCATTTTGCTCAATTTTGTAATTTGTTGATTCGCTTTCAGCCATTGTTTTTTGTTTCCTTTTTTTTTTTTCTTTTTTTCTTTTTGTTTTGTTTTGTTTGCCTATTTTGTAATTTATTGATGAAATCAACAAATTGATTGGAATGGAATTCAAAAAAAAATTAATGAATGTATTTTCAGTATAATTTCAATTAATTAAAAATGTTTTTCAATACTTTTTTTTCTCTATACTTCTTTATACATCAAATCCAATTATGTGCTTATAAAAAATGTCAAAGATCTCTTTTTTAAAAGTATTTAATAAAATACAATTCTTTACTTAAAAAAATCCTCCTTTATTCGACCAATCGTTAAAAAAGGAAAAGTCGACAATAATTTTTTCCTATAAATTTTTCCTAAAAAAAATGCATAATTTAAAATAAATTTAGAAAAATTTATTGTCGAATAAAAATTCTTCCAAAAAACGAGAAAAACGAAAACCTATATTAATAAAATTCTTTTCATCTTTTACATCATTGTAAAATAATAACTACTACACATGGCAAGTACTAATTAATTAATTAGTTAATGCGTTTTAGAAATAGCATAGATTGAAAATGCAATTAATTAATATATTTTTGAAAAAGGTATGGTATGAGCTGAAAATCAAATAAAGTATGGATAGTACGGAAAATAAAGTAAAATATAAATGGCATGAAATGATTACCATTTCATTA
>JABVXV010000280.1:0-83913 GCA_013365325.1 Dipetalonema caudispina | reverse complement strand
AACTGCACGTGAAAGTGGAGAAGTACGTGACGAAACACTGCAAGAAAACAATCTCAGACGACGTGTTACATTCAGAACAAGTCTGAAAGGTATCACGTAATCACTACAACTTCTACGTCATAGGTAAGATGGGAGGAGAAAGCGTGAGATTAACGTCGGCACTCGTTATTATCGATCATATTGAGAAGAGTAAGTAAGTGTAAACGGTGAAGTGAGGAGAAAGAAACATTCTTGATCCTCCGTTTTGGAGAAATGATGCTAAACAAATATTTCAATTAATAAATAAATAATAATATTAGTATATAATGAAGTTAACAAGAAATTGAACTCGTGAAGAAAGGTCAGTGCTTCATATCAACTACAACGCGAACAGAATGCATGCAATTTTTTAGTAGTACAACCGAGCTCATCGTGATAAACATATGGATCATCGACCAGATCATATCCGCCTGCTCTTACGTAATGTTTTACGCGGAATAATACAGATATCCTGCAAGGTAATTCCCAATCAGCAAATCAATATTGCATTAATAATTTCAGAATTTGAGCTTATAAGAATCCGGAATGCACCTATAAGTAATTTGGTGTAGTGCATTTCAAATTCACCAAATTTCTACCGCTTTGCAAATTGCTTATGCCCAAAAGGATAGCATCCTAATTAATGAATGCAATTGCTTAGAAATGAAATAAACCTGCGATTTGTTGGATTCCGAGTAATAATAGGCACCGTAACATTTATCTCAAAATACATTATTTCCAGTTCTGCTTGCTTCCCGCGAATTTTTGGCCAGCTAAATAAGTTAAAATTTGAACAATTATAAATTAGAAATATGCGCTTTATTACATCAAAACAGCTGTGCCGAAATATCCTTCATAGAATAACCCATTAATGATGAATATTATGATTCCAATAAAGCATTTTGATGTGTACTTTGTTCTACAACATTTATCAGCCATTTATTTCCACCACAAAAAAAAAAAAAAACTTACTCTGCCTGATCACGTAATCCGTGCCTAACCATTTGATTAATGGAATATGCGTCAACTTTTTCTGAAAGTACTTGCAGATGTTTAACATCGAGACAATCGTTGTTTGCAATAGCATTTCTTACCAACTCTGTCAAATTCTTGAATTCTGTTGAATTACTGCAAAAAAAAAGAGGAAGCAGTGAGAAATGATAATGGTCAAATTTGACCAAAATAATAAAAGCCTTCACGGCATCAATCAATCAATAATTCATATTTAAATATTTTGGAATTTTTTTCAAATGATTTTTGGATAGTTTGGAAACCTTAGTTTTTGCCATGGCGTAATTTTGTCGATCAATGGGCAATAAAATCCACAAAAATTGCAGAAAAAAAAAAGATATTTCGAAATATTAAATTAACGAAATCGATGCCTGTTTAATCGATGCAAATTTCTTCGTTCCATGCATAGGCAAAAATTTTGCGGAATGCCAGCATCTTCGCAAGTTCGTTCCTCGCTTACAACTTCATCCATTAAACTAATACCTCTACCTAAGCACATTTATCTTCTTTAAAATCATAGCAATGAGCAATAATAACCTTCTTTCTTTAAAGTTATAATTTAATTTTAGTACATTTTTTTGGATAACACTTTTATCACTACCATTGATATATTATTTTTGTCATTATCAAAACCAATATTGCTGATTTGTGAAGGAACTAATTTATTTAATAATTTGAATAAATTTAATTCTTTTTAATTCTTGTGGGGAAATCACCTTTTTGGTCATAGTAAGATCGATTTCGTCGAAATTCTGCCCTTGATATGTCCTTCAGTGTTTGATGTATGTCAAAATTACTTGTTAATCTGAATTTTTAAACTATTTAAGAAATAAAAATTATTGTTAAAGATTGTTTCTAAACACGGATTCCGGTTCGGAAATCTTCTATAACTGTATATGACATTTTTAACTATTGTACCCATACAATCGTGATCATCTCCGGACCAAATTGAAAGTTCTCCAAAAACATACTCCAAGTATTCATGGAATGAATTTTTCGAAGAAAACTATGATTTCGATATCTTTTCAGAGTTAAACTATAAAGTAATTGATATGAAAATGTGAAAATTCGATCAATAAATCAACTCCTACATATCAGGCTTTAGAAAGAAGGAAAAGTTTAAACTAAACTTTCAAACCTCTTCGTATTTTTCCTCAAATTTCTTGTTTCCTGTTGATACTTGTAAGTGAAGGCATTGGGTAATCTGATGCTGAATAATGGTGCTCGTTCTTCAATTCGGCCAATGTAAGTCCGTTGAATTGAGCCAATCCGATTCCCGTGATCTCCCATTATGACTAATGCCATAGAATTGAATACTCCGTTGTCATACAGACGTTGCAAGGATGTTCTGAATGATATGTATATATTAGCATTCATTTTTTATAGGTTAACTTGTATAAAAGAAGGAATGGCAAAAGTTAGAAATAAGAAATGAAGGAAATTGAGATAATTTTATGATATTATTATGGGAAGAACTTTTTTGTTTGGCAATGAAATATTGAAATAAATAACTTTTAAAAATTAAAAAGATAAAATTTTATTCATATAATAAATGGTATGACTTACGACAATCGCTCATCGATAGCTTCAACATAATTTGGATTATTATGCGTTAGACCAGTTATAAAATTGAATGAAAAGTGACATAAATCTTTGAATTTAGTTGCAAACGTTTCCCATATATCCAAATACACTTCGGCACAAATCTAAGTGTTTACAGATTCAGTGATCCGCAATAAGAATGATCATTGTATGGCATCGATCAAAACTATTGGTTGAGATTTTTATCACATACCTCTCCGGTTCGTAAACACTGACCAGTGACAGGAATTATATTATGACGAGTATTGAATAAGTGAAACGGTCTAAAGTAGAAATCTGCTGGTGGCTTTTTATATCCTTGGAATATTTCTTTAGGATAGTAGAATAGTCCGCGGTATACATTACCGATATCATCGTTCACCATGGTTATACATTTCCTGTCTTGAGATTTAAGTTTACATTTAACATGTACATTTTTCATCTTATACTTTACAGTACTGCTAATCGGTATTGGTATATTTCACAGTATTCAGTACCTTGCGACAAAAACAGTATAATCAAATAATACTTCATTCAAATTACCTTGCAATATCGTTGAATTATCCGACAAGTTGATATCTTTAATTTCTATATTTGTAACCAATTTAACCATTTTTATATTACGATTACTATGGAATCAACAAAAAAAAAAGAAAATATTGTCCGTAAACAAGCAGTACCTTTCATCATTTTCCATAAAAAATCAATATCTTCCAAAGAAACTGTTTTATTTGGTGGTAAAATCTCATCACCATTGCCACCAATTTGCGGTAATATTGATTTGCCAGCCAATATCGGCAATAAGTTCACTGCAGAATTATCGCCCACTTTTGTGTATCCTAAACTATCAAGCATAACTTTTTTATAAAATTTTGAAGAATTATTATCTCAGTAATCAAAAACCGTGTTAATGGAAAGTTTTCTTTACATATATCCTATTGATTCTGCCCTAAATTTTCTTCTCTAAAATTAACATCATCCTGATTTTTGATAAAATTACTGATAAATGACTTTTCAATTCGGCACAAAATACTCAGTTTTCAACTGAATTCCCTTCCTAACTAATAAAGGCATTAATTTAATAGGTAATTATTTGAAACCTTCTAAAATGATGAAACCAAGCCGTTTCATGTATTCAACAGTTTTATGCATATGTCGCAGAAACTGATTCCTCGATACTGAATCTAATACGAGAATACTGAGCGATGGTTTCTCCTGAATACTACGATGGATAAAATATATGACAAAAACGAAAAGATCAGTTAGGGGGAGAGGGTCTGTCGCTGATCCAAAAATTTAACGTATTGAAAAAATAGTTTTAAGAGACTTACTGGATCTGCTTGAGTGAATTCCGACTTTCCCTTGAGCTGAAAAAAATATATTTGAGCAAGAATTTAATAAAATTTGAAAAAACAGTCATCAAAACACCTTATCCAAATAATAACAACCATGTATACCTCCCACCTTACTTGCTTCTCCACTACTTTGACCTCTTTTACTTCATCGTTTGCAACCCTCGTTGAAGTATAGCAAAATCGATTGAATTGGAAATGTGAATTTTTCGCGTATCAACCAACCACATCATCCATTTTGGAAAATGTTACAAAAGCTCGTTCATAAAATAAGGACTCGTTGTAAAATGGTTCATTGCTGATTTTTCCAAGCAAAGTTTTGTTGTAACAACGCACTACGAACTGATCATATGGAACACGAAATCGCTTACTCGGCGGTATCTGCAATGTGAATGATCTTATTGAAAAGTTTCACTATTTTGAATAAAAGAATTTGAAATTTATAAATTGATCGATTATAATGGTAACATATCAATTGATTCCTGACTAAACTTTCGATAACTTTTGTGCCAAACCAAATGATAAATATTACTTCTGGAAAGATCGATGGATATCAGGAAGTTTAGATTAATACTATATAATATAAAGGAAACAATCAAAAGCAAAGAGATTTAATTCCCATCCTTAAAACCACCGAATAAAATATTTGAATTTACCTCGACTAGGTCACCAATCAGTTGGTACCAACTGATATTTGGATATAAGCCACCACTGAGTCCTTGATAGTAGCATCTAAAATGAAATTATTACAATAAAATTTTGATTTTTGTGGAAAGAATTAAGAAAGTAAGCTCTTATTATAAATCCCATTAAACTTCAGTTCCGTTTGAAATAAACTAGGAGTGGTTCCAACTGATAATTTAAGAAATTGTACTTGTATTTGGGAACTCGAACTTGCTTCCAGGACTCCAATTCACCATGTACAATCAAATATCCATCGTCCATAGAAGCCATATTTGGCATTTGACTGTTGCAATGGATAGATCTGTAAAATGGATGGATAAAAATTAGAAATTTAAAATCGGAAAATTGAACGCTTAAAGACAACCAGTTCAATTCTTATTCTCTTTTTTCTTTCAATTTTACTAGTATTATACATCACAACGTTCCTGTATACTATTATTATTATTATTATTAATCATTCTTGTTGTATTTATGATACTTTTCTAGTCCAAGTTACTTACTATCGATTAGTATTTCACAGTCAGTGAATAAGTCATATATTAATTTCATAAGTAACATTTCATGGGTCTAAAGAGATATGATCTTATACTTTCGCATCATTCATTCTTACTCGTTACGGTTGCTCTTTCTGTTTTCCCATTATTTCTGCCTAACCCGTTTTGAGATGAACATCGGTATCACATCGTTTTTCACCAATGACGTCATATTTTTGATGACGAAAATTCGACGATTGAGCTATATTTTTCGTTGACCCGATTGGTGATATTGACTACTGATCCGCAATTTAGTGATTTGGCAAGAAGACATATTCTCATCGAATATCTTTTGTAATGCGGTTGGAGTGGGTATCGCTAGTTGTTTTCTATGCATCACAAAGTTTTAAACCCCTTCTCAGCTCGCGCTACTACAAATTCCATGCATTTCGCTACAGTAGTAACAATCAGCAAAATTGGAACGATCAATTGGAATGAATCGGAAAGTATTTAAAAAGTAACCTGTAATGTTCGACATAACCTTTCAGATTCAGCTCATTTGGTTCAATTACCGGAAATTTGCAAGTATTTTCCAGTAACAAAGTTTCGCTGAACGGATCATCTGGAAAACAACGGTAAAATAGAATAAAAATGCTCAACGGTAAACAGTAAATGAATGAGTCCGTGGACGGAAAGTAAAAGATTTGAGTAATGTTGGCTGTGTTAAGGATGTAATTAATGTCAATTGTAGTTAGCCGGAAACTGAATAATTTCCCTATTAGACAGATTTTAAAGAGATGAATTTTTCCTTTTTTTTTTTGGGTCTTCTTGATGGAACGTATCGAAAAGGATTGAAAAAGAGGACATCGAATGTCGAATTTCCATTATCGATTGTTGCAAAACAGCGAGGAATTCAAAGCGCACATTTTTATCGAATCATCGACGATACGAACCAGAAAAGTTTGCAGAGCCAACCGTAAACGAATGTCGTCGATATCTTCGTAATTTGGATAAGTGTAGGAAGTACAGAATGCACATATTAACGCTGAATAACTGAAAATGAAAAGAAATGATAAAAAGTAAATCAAAAATTAAAAACCATTCAGAGGATCACCAATGCTTTAAATCGCAATGGATATAAGCTAAGAATTGTTGTTGATCATGATAAGCCACACCATAACGGATTATGATAACATCACGGGATGTATCGTAATTTGTTTCAATGAAGTATCATCCAATATGGTGTAACTGTTCCCGATTAATTTTACTAAACGATTTTTTGAATTTCAAATAATAAACACTCATAAAGCGTGCATCATTCTCTAACTGCACAAAAAATTTGATCAGTGAATCAATTTTGAAAGAGCGAATCTCCCACAATGGCTATTGAAAGTGTTATAAGAGAAAAGTAGAGATGAAGGAACTTACAACCAAATATTTCTTCCAAGCGAAATACTTCTTCCAACGGAACATCGTATAATCAGTTTTCTTCCTAAACTTTATTACAATATTCAAAACTTATCAATTGATAAAGTTTTCATGTTTACAAACGTGTGATATTTACATTTCAAAAATCTTTATGGGAGAAATGGGTGATCAGAGTCTGTGGTTTTAATTATAGAGATTCCTGCGGACCTCAAAAAGTAATCAGCGCTTATAAATTATTAATTTATCGGCAAGCTATCAATTTTTAATTACTTTCTAACCTAAGGGCTTGAAGTATTTTTGCTGTTGACAAAAATATCAGCATCATAGATTGCAAAAGGTAGAGAATATTTTATTTTTTAACGTTTATGTTTAGATGTAATTCTTCCAGATTTGAAAATAAGAATTTAAATTTTGAATTGTAACATCAAAACTATATTAAACATAAAATGTAGGAAAGAACTGTTTGACATAATAACGAAAATGTGTAACACCGAAAAGTTGGAACAGTATGTAGGTGAATTGTTTGATACGGACAACGGCAAATGAGTGCAGCACGGAATGAAATGATATTTGAGTGATGCGATTAGGAACGGCCACTCCTTTCATTTTTCAATTCATCAATTCCTTTCCGATTGAAAAATACGAATTCAGAAATGGAAGTATTTTGTTGAAATTGATGAGACATTAACTGAAAAATTAAATGTTAATGGTCAATAATTGTAGTGAATAGTCAACAACTGAATAAAAAGATAATAATAAAATAGGATTTTTGAATAGTCGAATTTAAATGACAGCGAAACGTTGATGACAATTTCAATTGAAAAGATAGTCATACAGAAATGTGGAAGTTGTATGAATAAAGGAAGAGATTAAAAATTCACTTGTTATAAGATAAAGTGATTTATACAAGAAGAGAGGCGAAAAAAAAAAAAACACTTAAAAAAGTAACAAATTATCTTTTTTTTTATTTTTCTGGAAATTGTAACAATAATTTACGTCGTATATTTATTGGGAAATTCTCTGATTACTATTTGAAAGTTTTTGAAGCAATGATATTTGTTATCTTACGATAATGTGATAAGAATTTGTTAACAAATAATAAAGATTTAATAAAGCAATTAAGCGTTGTTTCATTAATGTTTAGCGTTTTCAATTTCTGCATTTTTATGTTTATCATTCAAGAAACATAGGATTTCAAGATATCCGTTAGGCCATGCAAATAATTCATTCATTTAAGAGCAATTAAAGTAATAAAATGATAGTAACTAAAACTATTACTCTTCATTTTTTATCTCCTTCTGCCTCTGCTTTGTCCATTTGCGCCTGTTTCATCTGCTTCAAGTCATCAGGTTAGAGTTAAGCATTAAGATATCATTGTGATACATGCATGTGATACTTTTTCATGTACAGATTGAATAAAATTTATCATTAAACTTTAATGATCAAGAGTGATCGGATCGATTTATCAGTTGTTTACTCCTTAGTTGAATGCGAAATTTGCTAATATATGTCTACCATTAGTTAATTAAATGAGAGAAAATATCAAGATTAGAACCAAATCTTTGGCTGGCTTTTGACCTATCATTCTAGCGACAGTGGGACAAACGTGTTTCACATCGGTCGAATTATTCATCCCACGGGCCACAGGTGTCAGACTCTTCCTGAGGGATAATGGATGGTGGTAAGGATGTGTTCCCGGGGAGTTCGGGAGATTATTTGAGGGAGGGGATAGATTATTGAGTTAGGTCACTAAGTTGGAAGTTTCCAAAAACTCATTCTCTAAATATCCTGGAGATGTAAAATATATTCTGATTACGATGTCGTTTTTAGTTCTGATCGAGGAGAATGTCAAAGTTCTTCAAAGGAGCAGTATCAAGTTCCGATTCATCGGGTTCTGAAAGTAGCGATGAGGAACCGTATGTGCCGATTAAAAGACCGCAGTATGTTTTTTTTAAAGTTGTGCTTTTCGATCTCATTGAATTGTTTCTGAAGTTAATCTCTTATCAGTTTTGGAAGTTGGTCAGCCCGCTAAGATGTACATCTGCGTTTGATTAATGGATGTAATTGTAGAGCTGCCTTCGCATACCCGTCTGATAGTGATGATGAAGGACAGAAACGTGTTGTCAAGGCGCAGAAAGATCGAAAATTTGAAGAACTGAAAGACTTGATCAAACAAGCAAAAAATTCAAGAAACATCAAGGATATGTCGAAACTTTTATCAAGTATGACTAGTTGAGTGAACCAGTCTCGAAAATTAAGGACATCACCTCCACGTTATTTCTTAACTTAAAGTGTAACATTACGGTACATACCAAAGGAGTTATGAATAAATCAACTGTAGATCGCTTCCGTCTAACTTCTGAATGAATTTCTTTCTGCCTTTGTTCCAGCCTTTCCTATTGAGTCTAGAAATCCATTTCTTTAGACATTTATTTCGAATTTTTTCATCGGAAGGAAATTAGACTGAAAAAGGAATACAGCAAAACTTGGAGAAACATCACTGAATTTTAGAACTTTCATTAAGAAATTAAGGATGATTCAGATGTGTTGTTTTTCAGCATTCGAAGAGTTATGTAAAGTATTTGAGAAGACAAAAGTTGTGTTAACACGACAAAATATGTCAACGCCTCGTTTTTATGTACGGATTTTGGTTGAACTAGAAGATTTTGTAAACGAACAGTGGGATGATAAAGAAGCACGGAAAACGATGTCGAAAGCAAATTCGAAGGGTCTCACTGCATTGCGACAAAAAATTCGTAAATATAATAAAGTAAGTGATGAACAGTATCTGAAATCTGAAAGTGATATTATTGAACGAACTTGATCCTGAAGAATATTTTGTAATTGTTTTAGGATATGGAAGTAGAAGTCAATGCCTACAGGGCAGAACCAGATCCAGTGGGCTATTCAAGTGCAGATAACCAGGACGAAGAAGACGAACAAGTAACATTTGGCATTTTGCATTTCATGTCTGAGTTTTAGTTTGGCAGATTTCTTCATAAAATGTTCGAAATTTATTTGAATATTTGTCAGGAAGAACCCGAAAATGAGGAAGAGGTGGAGAAAAGTAAACCTCACAGTGATCTCAAAGATTCAGATGAATGGAGTTCTGACTCAAATGCTTCTTCGGACAGTGATTCTGATCTTGATCTTGAAGGGAAACAAATGGAGGATTTGCGTAAATTCTTCTTGAAGTACTTTTTTTTTTCCTTTGGGTGAAGAAACTAAATGCTTATGATTAGCAGTCAAAGTAATTGCTTTGCAGAAAGGAATTTAAAGAAGGTGGTGAGGCTGAAGGTAAAGAAAAACGTCAGGCAGAAAGAGCACAAAAACAAAAAGAACAAAAAGAGCGTGAGGCGAAAGAGAAAACTGAAGAAAATGAAAATGATGATACATGGGTTGCTGTTCCAACAAAAGAAGAGAAAATGCGTCAGCTTTTCGATCCCAAGATTGAAATTAATCATGAAGTGAGGCTTCTAAAGAGCATGATTCCTGATGTCAAGTATCTTTGCAGTTTTTTAACTAAATGGACAACTATTTAATAGTTTTAATATATACTAATTTTGAAGGTTGTTATCAATAAATTACAAGAAGTCATCGCTGCTCGAGGACGCAAATCAACCAATCCTAAGCATTATGTTCGAAGTTTGCAGGAACTATTCAGAATTGCTGATGAGGTTTATCAATGACAAATTTTTGTACATTTTATTTTTTCTGCTTTTTTTGGTTTTCGATTAGTTTCGATTCGATTTTGGGCTTGAATTTAGTCAACAAATACAATTTTCAGCATAAACTTGGTGCTGGTGTTTTGGTGAAAATTTTGTTTTCAATCATTTCTGCTCTTTTCGAACTAAATGCACGAATTAGCGATTGTATGGATTATTCTTCTTGGAGCAAGTACGGTTTTTTACGGAATATCTCACAATGAAAAATTCTTTTATGAATTTTGATATAAATGTCCCACCTGTTTCAGAACATTGGGAGCTACCAACAGTTTGATAGATATGTTAAACGAGTATCCTGATGTTGTATTGTCGATAGGTATCAATGAAGATGATGAAAATATACAAGATGCAACCAAACCATATACTGTGCATGGTTCTGTCTTGATGAGTGTGCACCGTTTGGATACAGAATTAACTAAGATATTGCAAAATGCGGATTGTCACAGCACTGATTATATTGAGAAGTTTATTTTCTTTGAATTTCTCTAATTTATAACTCTATTTGACCTCTCTTAAAGCATTCATCACATCAACTCATTAGCCTCATTAAAGTATCATAAAGGTAGTGGGGTTGGCAGTAGCGAAATAGATCAAAACATTGTTAAGAACTACAAACAAGCACAATGGCTTTGATGCTTATAAATTGGTTTTAGATGTTTAAGTTCAAGGTCGCACTTTGAATTTTCATGCAATCCTTAGGTTAAGTCACTGAAGCGATTAAGAAACTGCCTTTTTTGGATGGAGTTGGATATGCAGTGAATTAGTGCTGAGAGAGTGATTGTACTGGATATATCTTTCTGTTTCTCTCGACATTTTTCTATGCTTTTTAGGAAGACATTACCAGAAACAAAAATATATCCAGTACAATATGCAGTTTTCCTTTTTTTAAATTCAGCTTTCTCAGAGAGAAGAAATTTTATTAGATGATTTCAGACTGAAAGGTGAAAAGGATTTATGCGCCCTCATCAATAAGTTAATGGATTATGTCAATGCCCGATCGAATAAAAATGTATTTCTAGAAGAGGAAGTTTGTAAATTGTATATGCTTCGCATCGAACATCTCTACTACAAGGTAAAAAATTTACCTTAAAAAACATTTACCTCATATCATTTTACTTGTACTGATTTGTTCTTTCCTTAGCCTGTCCAATATTACCGGTGAAACATTATAACTCTATTTATACATTCATTTTTGATTTGGAGTTCCAGCAAGTGCTGCATTGAGAGAACTTTAATTTGGCATTTTTAATTAAGAAATTTCTAGATTCCCTTTTTAGTAGAAGTTTTAATAAAAGTTCACATTTTTCATTATAACAAAATACCGACACTTTAGTATGAAGTAGAAGATTCGATGGAACGTGGACAAGAATCATCATTAGCAGTAATGGAACGACTTTGTAAAGAGGTATACGCGCGCGATGATACAAAGCGTCTACGACAGCGGGCAATGCTTTGTCAAATTTATCATTTAGCATTACATGACAAGTGGCATCAAGCACGAGATTTGATGCTCATGTCACATTTGCAAGCTATTGTTGATCATTCAGATGTCAGCACTCAGGTTGGTACCATTACGGACTGCTGTTTTAAGTCTTATTAGCTTTAAGCATGTTAGTCCAAAAGGATAATGGTATTTTCTTATAATCGATTGTTTTGATAGGTCCCAAGCTTTTTTTTGTTTTCATTTTTACAACCATGTTTTCATTCGAATGTGTCAGGATAATCTCTATTATACATTGCTATGCATTTAAGATTTTGTATAATCGAACAATATGCCAACTTGGTTTATGCGCTTTCCGACACAGTTTTATCAAGGAAGCTCATCAAGGTCTCTCCGAAATACAAAACACACAACGAGCGAAAGAACTGCTAGCACAAGGAATTGCTATGAGACAGCAAGAAAGAACGGCTGAACAGGTCTTTCTTTTAAAGATTATTTAATCTCCATTTAGTATTCTTTTATTTTTTTAAAATACAACATAAATTATCGTCTTTTTCACAACTGAAATCTGCAACAATTACGTAATGTTCAGGAGAAGCTGGAGCGTGCACGCCAGATTCCTTATCACATGCACATTAATGTTGAACTCATGGAATGTGTCTATTTAATATGCTCAATGCTACTGGAGATACCGCATATGGCTTCACAGGAATATGAGCTGAGGCGGCGTCTCTTGTCGCGATCGTTTCATTATCAGCTGAAACAGGTAGGGGCGTTGATATATTAAGCCTTCTTCTGAATTATTTTTGTCAAAGAATTTATTAAAATGAACTTAATCCGTGTATAAACGTTTCGTGCTATATATAGTCGGAGAAAAGTTCCCTCATTGGTCCACCCGAGAATACGCGTGAACATGTGGTAGCTGCGTCAAGGGCGATGTTAAATGGCGATTGGAAAAAATGTCGCGATTTCATCGTAAACGACAAAATGGATGCCAAAGTTTGTTTGCACTTCTAGTTCAAATTACAAGTGTGGTGTTTATGATGTACTGTTTAACTAATTATACTTGGTATCACATTTAATCGAGAATATAGTAGAACTTCATGGTACATAGCATCTGTCACTCTTTATCTCTAGGTGTGGAATCTCTTCCGTAACTCGGAAAAAGTAAAGGAAATGGTAATTCGTCGAATTCAGGAAGAATCCTTACGCACTTATTTATTGATGTATTCCACAGTTTATACCACTGTTTCGTTGGAAACACTTTCTCAATTGTTTGAACTTGATAAAAGTACCGTACATTCAGTGATTAGGTTTGCTTTATGTTTTCTATAGGCAGTTTTTACTAGATAAACGAATTGATTGATTTCTTTTACTTTACTCAGATACTGCTTCCATTCGATTTGTATTAGATTTTGAATTCTCTCCCTTTGTTATTTCCCGATTGTTCACTGCTTTTTTCTGCGGTCTTAACTGTTCACTGCAGTGAAATGTGATATGAAACAGGAAAAAATTCCAGCAAAATGATCATTTCGGAAGAATTGAGTGCAAGTTTAGACGAGCCCACAGACTGTCTTATCATGCATCGTGTCGAACCAAGTCGGCTGCAGCTTCTGGCTTTACATCTGACGGACAAACTCACTCAGCTTGCTGATAGTAATGAACAAGTATGTGTACGGAAAATTCTTCCAGTTTCAAGCATTTTCACTACCTGAAAACATTTCCAACTATTTTGTAGATCCTTGAACCTCGAGCTGGTCGCAGCTATACAGGTCCAGGCGCATGGTATGGTCTGCGTCAGGAACGAACTATTACGGAACAACAGCAACGTCCTAACCGCATGACTTATCAGGTAGTGCATAACATTGTCGTCATTGATTGTTAAACCGGGCATCACAAGGGTGTTTTGGGCTTTGGACATACCTTACGAAATGATCAATGATATTAAATTTGACATAATTCATCATTTCTGACTGAGTAAATTTTAAGATGGAAATAAACTTGATTTCTTTTCTTTGTTTGGCTCTGTATTAGAAAATTTTTAGGATTCGTCAAATAAAAACCGCTGGAACGCAAATCTTCAAAATAGACGTCGAATGGAGCAGCGCATACGTTATTAGTTATTATTCTTTACTTTGTAGTTTATAATGGATTGTATCGTCACACGGTTTAATTCATTTTTTTTCAACTGTTCGTTGAAGTGTTTTCCTGTTTGATAAATAACCTTGTCTTTACCATTGATAATCCTGATGGGATGGTTATTAAAAACGAAGCATGAAGGTTTGGTTTGGAAATTTGAAGAATTTCTTCCCACCTTGTGTCTCTTAGCGAGGAGTCCCTCACTTTTACTTTCCTCCCAAACTTTTCTGGTTTAAACCCTGTATTTATTTAATAAGTCAAAATAGTAGCTCATATTGTGGGAGGTCATTACAACAGGACAAATCATTTACAATAGCGAAACACAAAAAAAGTGGAGTTATAATACGGAAAAAGGAAAAGAAATGAGTGGAATGAGTAACAGCTTAGCTTTATTAGATGGGTTACTCCCTGAGTTAGTGAAGTCCATTTACCACTGTACAAACAAGCATACTTCAGGAAGAATGCGTGATGATGATCGTTGACTTTTTTTCTCATATCTCACTACGGTAATTGGATTTCTCACTTCAAAAAATATGAAAAGAGAAATATTATCTCACTCGTTTTTTCTTGAGTGTCGTCGAACTATCTGCCTGAAAAGAAGACAGTAATACATGAAATTCGTTCGTCCTTCAGTTCACTTCCATTTGCAGTTGATAAAAAAGAAAAAAAAAATTTCAAAATAAATCAAGTAAGAGTCATTCTATTTCTATATTAATTAAATAATTTTTCCGAACGATAAATTTCAAAAGACTGTTTTACTTCTTTTTTGCTAAGCTACGAGGCGAATTTGTCTTCAAGAACGAGCGCTGTTTTTGCGAAAAATTCTGTAGGGAACTCAAAGATGGTTGAACGAAATCAACCTTTCTTTTTCTATCAGTACTGTTCATATCCTTTTCAGTGTCCATCTGGGTGAAATCGTAACTTTCGCTCTCGACGACTGATTCTCCAGAGGTTATTAATTCTGAAAGAGCAACCCTAAGAACTCGAGATCTAACATGATCTTATTTTTTACTTTTAAGATAAAATCCGAAAGACTATCAGGAAAAACAATGATCCCATAGAAATTTTGCAAAAAATAAGCACAATTCCGATTTCTCAAACTTTACTAGGAATGTAGAGGTTGGTGTATAAGCTAATAGAATTTGCCGTTTCCGAGAAAATGAGATTCATTTCCCTTTCTCAGAAGCGCCGATGGTTGCTGTCGAAGAATAAAGCTATTTTTTGCAAACAAAAATAAGATGAGTAATACATGACGAGATTACCATGAAATTCTACATCATTCTCTCAAAGGTAACACCAGCTGGCTTTTTCTTCTGCAAATCTGAACGCTGATGTTCAACTTATTTAGTGTTAGCCGTGATAATTCAGAAGTGTTGAAAAACCAAAAATCCTTTAAAATTTGATCACCTGGATATTCATCCTCCTTATTCAGCCCACCATCATCTTCAGAAAACGAATCATCATTGATTACGTCAGCACGTATATCCATTCCATCTTGCTCCATTTCCTCCTCGTCTTCACTGCCACCTGACAACTCACTTTCTCCAGTTAGTTGCGCTGAAAAAATTTGAAAGAAGGATTTGGTTTTTCTTTTTCATATAAACTGCTTTGGGAAGAAGAAACAATACTTCCCTTCAAACTTACCATTGGTAGTATTAGTAACTTGCAAACTGCAACACTGTTCAACATCATCCAGTAAGAAATCATCCACTTCGAATGCATCAGCAAGTGGCGCATGTGGTGCATTAGTGTAGAGAAAATTCAAATTTTGCATCAGTCTATTACCAGCACTTATAATAATAAGACCAATTCTGGGACTTTGATTTGATTTCTTGATTGGTAAAGGAGTCAGTATATCAGCATAAAGGGGAACATAACGTTATCACTTAAGAAGTGATGCAACGATAAAAAGATTATAAGAGAGGATAAATAAGATAAACGAATAAATAATAAAAGGCAGGAATTATTCCCTAAGAGATATGGATAAATTTCCACTTTTTATTACTATTCACTGGAACGATCAGCAAATAACAATAAATCAGTAAAAAAATTTCTCTCTCTACAAGGGAAATTAATGGGAGCAGCAAATTGAAATAGCTCAGTTGACAAATGTTGCTGGTAAAAAAATTCATTTCGTCTAGAAGAATGTGGCTTACGTATAATAGTTGTCAAAACTTTGTGCGGAGACATATAAAAGAAGAATACAATTATCATTCATACTATATTCATACTTCAGCGAACTAGTGGGTGACTTGTTCGAAAAGACTATCATGAGGTAACATGAATTATTAACTGAGCGATGCTTCCCGCTATTTCTTCCTTCATAAAAAAGTGCCTGAGATGAAAAATTAGGAAACTACCAACCCATGTCAGATGGAAATCTCGAAAAAAAGAAAAAAAAACTTTGTTTAGATGTTTAAAAAGTAATCATAGGTAATTTGTACAGTCATTTTAATCACCAACTACTTGGGTTATTCTAAGAATACAGATGATAGTGAATAGAATTTTAGCAATATTGAATGAATAGAAAATGAGACAATCAGTCAAATTTCCTGAGATAAAGAGAGCGCGGTAAAGAATGGTAAAGGAAAACCTAGACTATATCCAAAAAACTAACTTTCTCTTCTATTATTGCAACCCTTCAACTCAATTATACTTAAGAAATTATTCCATGCAAATGGTTCCTCATAACTAACGAAAAATCCAATTTAAAATAATCATTAATCAGGAAAAACATTAGAATACTTACAAAAGAGTGAACTGCTATCCACTTACGCTGAAGTTATTGTATATTTTTAATGATTCTACAAGGTCACGAATTATTTATCGTGATCAATGGTATCATGAATATCGTCTTTATTACGATTATCATTAACACTGTTGTCAACATAGTTACCACTAGTATTCTTAATTCTTGAGATAACAGTAACATGCATGTGAAAATTATTCATGCAATAATATATTAAGTATTAAAGGATACGAAAGAAAATGAAGCCTGCAAAATGCATGTAAAAATAGCCAGTAATAAAATATAGTTCAAAGCGCTATGGAGGTATTAGAGAACAGCTGAAGTGACATCCGTACACTACCTCTTTTTGTTGAAAGCAGATCCATTTGTTTAAGGCCTAAAAGCGAGCATATCATTCATCTAGACGAAAAAAAAGCGATTTCCTGTAAAAGGTAGGTCCACAGAAGCCTTACTTAGTAAGCTTTTTAGCAAACATGGGGAAGAAAAGTGGGGAAAAATCGATTCACTTGAGGGAAAATAGCCTGGTCTGCTGTTGTGTCATCCAAGTGGAATGCTCTGAATCAATATAACGAAGCTAAATGATATTTTACAGAAAATTTTCAATTTTTTCACAGAACTGAATTTCGAGAGAATATATCAAAAAAGGCTGAACATGTAAATCTACGTAGAATTAAAAAATATTTACACACAGAACCAAAATATATACATAATGATATCTAATAGCTGGTAAATTTCACTTTTGAAATAAAGCAATATCAGTTGTAAAATGATGGAGTAAACTTCATGAAGAGACTTAACGTAAAACATGTGAAACCGGCAACAACTGCTGATCATTATTCGGCCAAATAAAAAGTCATAACTTACTGCTCACCCCTTATTTATATAAGGAATGAGTAATCAGAAGAAAGAGAGAAAAACAGCATTTGGCATTGAGTGTTTGAAAAAAAGTCCGTTCTAAATTGGAAATTGTTAACAACTAAACAGCTGTTCTGCATACCCTTACTACTGTGAAAAATAACATTTATTAATAGATTAACAAAAACCAGATGAAATGACACAACTCGAACTGTCTGTCATCCTGCTTGCTATTCGATTTGTTCCAGTAAAATAAGATGAATTATTCTCCTGCTTGCTATTCGATTTGTTCCAATCAAGTAAGATGAATTATCCTCCTCACCTTCCTATGTATACTAAACATATAGAACAGCTGCACAGAACGGACAGGTACATGAATTAGAAACTGAGTCCTTTGAAAACAAACTCTATATATTAAAAAAGAAAAACGTTTTCCAGTCAATAAAATGCCACCACATTCCTCCATGTTTTGCAAAATATAGCTCTGTTACTAAATGATTTCAAGATAAACGGTAGTAATATGATGACTTAAATTCAACTGTGATTGCTGATATCACTTCGCTAGTTCATGTCCTGCTCAAATAGTTCCAAAATTCATATTCATTTATTGTAAAATTCTTCAGCATTTAGGCAATTTATTGTTCCACTGAAGAAGCACTCATTAATCACTTACTTGTGGTCATTTAGTGAAAGTCATGCTAACAAACAAACCTTTCTCCAATCCTTTTTTGAACTTCTTCCCACTGATATGTCTTAAGAGATCATCGGGATCTTTTGCAACAACCTTCATAGTAATCTTGCAACCAAATTCATGAGGGCTAAAGATAAAGCAGGCACAAGTTTTACACTTCAATTACAGATTTCATAATGAAATTAACTGGTAAGATACGAAGAGAAAGTTCTGCGACTTTACATCGTCAAAATACTGCAGTATTAATGTCTTCATTAATCACAGAACATTTAGCCTGCCAAATAACGCTTGGGTGTATGGAGATAGTGTGCAAGAAGAAATTAGACTTAAATCCAGTCCTAAATTCGAAATCGATGCTCTTTAAGGGTAAAAGAGACTCTTGGAAATAATAGAAACCATAGAAAAAGTACCCAATATCTTCGAAATATTCACCATATTCCTCCATGATTTGATGTATCCTCCATGCACGAATAAATTTTGATGTTTTAACATAATGATCGAGTTCATCGAAACGTGAGGAAACCTCGTGTCCTGTCAATGTACACCGCAACTACAAATGATTAACGAAAGACAATAATTAACAAGTGTATGATTTGACTTTTATACTGCGTGATACAATACCCAATGAAAAATAAAAATAATCAAACATCATACCCATTTCTCCGGTGTTTCGGAAGTAATTCGGCTCAGTTAATTATTTATAACAAACCAATTTGACTGGATCATTGCGTCAAAACTTATATTTGTTACAGTGAATTAATACTGTTCATTTTCATCAGTCAGAAAAAAATTAAAAACAAACCTTTTGCCTTTCATTGTATTCAAAGACAGGATATTGATCCAACAAACATTGCAAATCTTTCATCGTTCTTTTAATTCACTAACTGCAACATTAACCAATGGTATGCTAATTACCCAAACAGTTTCCTTTTCTTATTACCATCACCAGCACCTCTTAATTATGATTCCCCGTACCTATTAATTAGAAGAATCCCATAAAGCAAAAGCTTCCGTGCTAAATTTTCACGGACCGTATAAATCCAATACGTAAGTGGTACGTAAAGGACATCTTCGTGACTTCGCGCTGTTCGTAAAGAATCTGCTCGTGTTGTACGGAAAAGAACGGAGTTCTCTATCGTTATGGGAATTATAAATTAAATTACGCTATGTAATGATTGCTTGATTTCTTATGAGTTAAGTAGGTTGGTCGTATATATCTAGCACGTTGTACGTAATCTGTAGTCATGCGCATAACACGTAACAGATCTCCTAGAGTATTTTTTACGGCGGTAGCGTCAAATACTGATGTCTTTTGGATCCCTTAATAGTCCTTGTTGTTATCTACGTCAAACTAACCAGAACTAGGTAGGGAAGTAATACTCGTATCGGTTATTTGGTTACTTCTGCAAATAGTGCGTTTGGAGTATTGAAGTGATCTTTGTTAATTTCATCCCAGAAAATGCAATTATGAGGTTGAAAATGATTGACTGATGTAAATTCAATTCATTCATTGCTTTCACTTCTCGTTTCTTATTTTTTATCTTTGTTTTTCTTTCAAAATATGTCTGAAAATAATATATAAATCCTCGAGAATTTTCCTCAGTCTCTGTAAAATTTTTGTTTTACTTTTTAAATATAAAATTCTTTTTACGTCATTTAATGGCCATTTTATTGTGTGAATTATTCGTCCACTTGTTTGCTTAAGTGCTTTAGTTCATATCTCAATTTCCCATCTGTTTAACGCCTTCGTTCCATTTTACTTCATTTTTAAATTAATTTCCAGTTTCCTATATCACTCTTCTTCACTGGAAAAACATTTGTGGTAGGTTTTATTTCATTAAATGAATGATTACGGAAAATGATATCATTAAGCTTAACTGCATTTTTTTGGGAAAAAAAAGCTTCGTTCCCCAAGTTTGCTTCATCAAATAAAGTTCTTGCTTTGACCTTAAATATTTACAAATGAACTGACTCCAACAGGACTGGAAAAATGCTCAATTTTGAAAAGTTATGGTTCATTAAAAATTTATCCTTAGCGGTGAAATCAAGCTTTAAAAGATCAAAACACACAATCCAATTAAAACATCTATAATAGAGAGTTAAAAAAAAGTGATTGTTGTACAGTGCTTGTGTTTTCCGTGAAAGCTATGGTTTCCTAAGTTGGTACTTCTGTGTGGCTGGATGAAAATTCGTAAATAAATTCTACCATGTGGTGTTATCGATATTAATGTGAAATCGCAATCACAATATTTAGATTAATGCAGGGGTTGTGAATGGAGAAATGGAATCTACAAGTGCTTAACGACCATTTAGCAAATTTCAGCTACATCGGAGAGTAGGTTAAAATCAGTTTATTTGTAATCATCTAAATTAATTCAGATGCTTGCAACATATTTTAAAAATATGATCTCTCATTAGGAAATTGGTACTTTCATCATTTCTAAACACAGTAAAACGAGCAAATTAAGTTCATAATTAACCTGCTGTCGTATACTATTTAGTTCTCTGTGGCTTGATCCGTTTTGTGCAGTTTTCAATATGCGGATTTACTCTTCGTGGTATCAGCCACTGTTGATCATTCTTTCTTTTCGTTATTTTTATTGACAGAAATTTAATATTAAAAAAGAGGAAAAAAAAGGACATTTCAGATATTCACTGTGTGACAGCGACTGGACTGTGTACAAAAAGTTTGCTTCAGACACGATAAATTTTGCTAAATATCCACATTTTCACCGTTGGTTGAATCATCTGAAGTTTCTGGACAGGGAACTAACGTTAGATTTAAATTTTTATATTCTGCTGTACCATAAAATAGATCGCAACCATTGACATGAAAAACTCTCGTGTTTATTTGTAGAAATCACGATAATAGAAAAGTTTTTGTTTAGAAATTATTATTAATAATATCACAGACTTTTTCATATCATTCTACTAAACCTTTCATCAGGAACATCACTGCCCGAGTTCTGAATCAGAAATTGAAAACAGTTAATGGAGTTAATTTCTGCCTCCATCATACTCATTGGCCGCTCTTGATACTTTTTTTAATTATGCACACTGTTGTAGTTTTGTGTCTAATACTTGTGACACGTCATTATCACACGCTGTTTATGAAACCGGAATGTCACCGTCGGGTGTTGAAGAAACAGGCGATGCCAGTTTATCCCAGAATTTGCTGCATCACCTCGAGAAGCATAATCAGTTCGATACGTTCGAATACGCCGCAACTACCAAAGAAAATCATCAGAAAGTAGTGGGTGCCGTAAAAAGTTTAGGAGCTGTTGAAGGGGTTTGTATTATTCTGGTCCATTCTTTATTTTGATTCTTCATCAGTTTCGAGACTTATCATGACTCTACTGTATTCATAATTCACTCCTAAATCCCTTTCATGATTCTGCTGTTTCTATAGCTAGTGGAAACGGAAGAACGAGTTTTAAAAACTTTCGAACTGACAACTGAAGGAAGTGAAATGGTTGAAAATGGTTCCCATGAAGCGAAAATTTTTCTAATTGTCGGGCCAAATGGGAGTGATCAGACGGAATTAATGGTATTTCTTTGTTAAATAGTCGGAGTTTTTGTTTGATTCCCAAGTTGTTACATAAAATCATTCTTAAGCATGCCTTATGTTGTCATGAGTGACTAAAAGGGCATATGGTATTAGTTGTATCAAAAATTAAACATACAAGGTAGTATTTACAAGGTCTGTCACGATTTCAATGAAATAATGTTATGCTTTGAAAATCATTTTGCTCATAGAAGTTGCCATTCGCTAAAGTGGGAATAAGTAAAGCAATAGCATCCGGATGGATTGCAATTGATAAAACTGCTGGGACAGTTCGTTTAGTGCGAAAAGTCGAAAAGATCAATGATAAGGTGCAGACTGAACTCAAGATGATTTTGGAAGGGAATATACAGAAATTGGATACGAAAACTGTAAGCGAATTGAAGAAGAGGAAACTGATAACGGAAACGTAAGTTTTCCAACCGGTAATACAACAGTACTTTTTATATTTTGGCTTTTCTGGACAAGAAGACTTAATTCATCTTTTATGCTACTAATTTTGTTATACTTGAAACAATCACCCAACTTTTTCAGTAACATTAAAAGTTATTTGGTCAAAAAAGGTTCAGCATTTTCAACAGTCTTAAGTAAACCCGAGGTCGACCTCACGGCAGATATGATTAACAGGTAAGTAGAGCTCTGGTAATGAAATATTTATATTAATTCTTTTTCTAAGCAACAGCTTAATCTTTGGTGGCGAAAGGGCATGTTGTGCATGAAAAGTTTAAGAATTCATCTGTTTTTGTAGCAATTCATGGAGGAAGAAGCTATTCAAGAAGTATAACTTCGACGCCTTAGGGATGATGCCAACTGGTGGCCATCTGCATCCGCTTATGAAAGTGAGAAACGAATTTCGGCAAATTTTTTTTCAGATGGGGTTTGTTGAAATGCCTGCTAACAGGTAAGATTTGATTGAAAATTGGATTTAAATTTGAAAAATGTTTTCCTGCTGTGCTTTTTTTTTCCATTTTGTAATGGTTGTTCGATGGCCTACCTGCTTATTGACAGAAAATCTTCGTGCTTTTATATGTTAATTTAATTATTATTTTTGAGATATGTGGAGTCTTCCTTCTGGAATTTCGATGCTCTATTTCAACCACAGCAACATCCAGCACGTGATGCTCATGACACCTTTTTTCTGTCAGATCCAGCAAGAAGTTCCAGTTTCCCGGAAGATTATTTACAACGAGTTAAAAAGATTCATGCTGAGGGTGGATATGGTTCCAAGGGGTAAGTTTTATTGTGAACTTGTTTAGCAATAAATATGAAGATTCGAGAACATGAAGTTCGAGCGTTTGTGAAAGTTAACTATCAGTCGATCAAAACTGTATCGATTGAAGAAACGGACTTGAAAATTGTGGTATGACAAGAAAATAATCTATATCAAGTAAAAACAGGCAAACTTGAGTATATCTGAATTAGAAAACAATATGGTGATTTCGTTAAACTAATTCAGATCTTATTAAATTTTACAACTTTATCCTAGAAAACAAACAGAATAAAACACTGTATTTCTTCACATCGATAGGAGTATTTTTCGCACTTTGTTTCAGTTATAACTATGATTGGAAATTGGAAGAAGCTCAAAAAAATGTTTTACGGACACATACAACTGCAGTTAGCGCTCATCAATTATATAAACTTGCTAAAGAGGTTTTTATTTCTGCATGCATTTCATTAAATCATAACGAGCCAAACGTTAGAATGACAAAGTTACTACAAAATGAGTTTGGATTAGATGAGCTAAAGTTTGAAATGCAGCATAAGTTTGTATAGTTTTTCTGCTCTCACCGAGCGATTTTGAATTATGCATGCAAAGCAAAATTTTTCGTCAGTTTATGGTAAAGTTATCTCCTTTTCTTCTAGGGATTTAAGCCTACAAAAATGTTCAGCATCGATCGGGTTTTCCGAAATGAAACGCTGGATGCAACACATTTGGCCGAATTCCATCAGGTTTGCTAACGCACATAATTCCATTCTGATATGCGGGGTTCTTCGCAATTTGTTAAAAAGAGCAATCTCTTCAATTACTAATTATGTTTGCTGTTTGTTTAATTCTACTTCTATTTTTAATTCTATGATTTGTTGAGTTTCTTGTTTTCTAGGTTGAAGGTGTTGTTGCCGAAAGGAATCTAACACTTGCTCATGTTATGGGTCTTTTCACCGAATTTTTCCGCAAATGTGGTGAGCTTTAATTCAAATATCTTTTTGATCTTTCAGTTTTATGTTCATTTCACTACTCAAATGAAAAAATTGTATGAATGTTTGTTTTACCCAACCATAATTTTAAATGGAGGAAGTCTCTTAACCTACGTAATTTCAGGTATTACGAATCTTCGCTTCAAACCAACCTATAATCCTTATACGGAACCATCGATGGAAATATTTGCCTTTCATGAAGGATTAGGAAAATGGGTAGAAATTGGCAATTCGGGCATGTTCCGTCCTGAAATGTTGTTACCTATGGGATTACCAGCTGATGTGAACGTTGCTGGCTATGGATTGTCTCTAGAAAGGTCAGCTTCCTCTTCATCTGTGTATAATTCATATTTCTTTGGGCATTTTACCACACTTCTGTAGGAAACTGCAGCGACATTCAACTGTCACTCATAATTTATATCAGAATTATAATCTTGAGCATTAGCAAAGTGAGTTTTATAAAAATTTGTAATTTTCCGGAAAATGTTTTACAGACCAACAATGATCCGCTATGGCATCGATAATATAAGGGATCTGTTTGGTCCAAAAGTGGATTTACGAATGATTTATGAAAATCCGATATGTTGTCTTGACAAAAATTGAAATAAATTATTGTTTATATTACTGCAAGTGACAGTGATTGGATATCTTTTTCTGTTATTGGTTGTGTTTTTGTTGCAGATAATTAGCATCCGGGTTTACCGAATAACTTTTCGATCTATTATGTCCCAGATTTTATTCCAATGCTTTTCAAATGAATTTCAAAAATCAACATTTTCAAATTCATCATTCCCATGATTTCCGAAGTTATTCACATTGTTAAACGGACAGAATAGATAATTTCTTAGGAATCTTACGAACATAATTTTTTTTTCTTCGAATCTTTTTGCTGAACCTTAAAATTGTGATTTTTTCGTCGTCCGGTGATGTCATGCAACAGCAAGTAGGAGGGTTAACTATTTTTGAAAGGCTAAACGAATATTTCATCTCCTTTGTTGATGTTCGACTTTTCGGTGTCTGAAGAAAGATAGTTAAGTTCAGTGTCGAAGCTTCTTTGTTTGTGTGATTGAGCAGCTTCCTAGAATTCCGTTGTGATTGCTAAGAAATATTGACAGGCCTGATTTGTTCTCTTGGCCTGATTTGTTTTCTTGTCTGTTCAGTCTCTTCATGTTGGCTAAAATTGATCAATTTAAAACAGTTGAAGAAGCTCCAGAATGTGGCATCTGTAAGATGGAATGCCAAAGATTGAATTTGCGAATTTGTTTGCTATCTTGTTACCTTGTTTTGTTTTGCTTTCCTGTTAGTACCAATAAAATTCCGTAATAATGGCACACTATGTCTCGAGGTTTGTAGCGGCCAACAATCTCTTGTTAACCTAATCGGTTGAAAGATTATTTATGTTCACACAGTTCTTTTTTTAAATGGCTAAATTTGCTTTATGAAGAAATCCTATCTTTCAGTGAAGTGATTGGCCAAGAGTGATGAGAGTTCAGTAATCGAATCTGCATCTTCTATTGATGTAAGTTCATCTGGTTATTCAAGAATTCATTAATGCATCCTTTTTTACCCTAACAAATTAGAATATTCAAATATTTGGCGGAGACATGGGTACCTCAACCAGTGTCAAGACTCTACAGACATTCTTTAAAAATTTTTGATCAGATTTATTGGGTTATACCTGGTGTTGAAGAAATGCTTTTTTCGGATAGTTCGCATGGGATATCTTGAAGTGGAGCCAATTTATGGGAAAATTTATTTTTGATTCTGTTTTCTTGTCTAAACCAACATTCCGTAATTCTCTAACCGTTTATTTTTCGGAAACTTGAATGACCAATACGAAGGAACTGGTAATTAGAACAGTTAAGTAGGATTCCAAGAGTTTTTGCAGATATGGTTTGTAGATATTCTGGTTGCTTCACCACCCTTCAGTTCGTTCCAAGTAGTGCATTTGCTGATCAGGCTTTGAATGTTTTGAATCACCTAAGTTTTATCGGTCAACATGTGGTGATATTTTTCCACATTTTTTCAAATATTACCATGATTAAACCATGTTTTATCAATCAGTGATTTTGATTTTTATCCCTTCCTATACTGCTAAGATTAAATTTGTGAGAATTGAGTCAATATACTTCATTTTAAATGACAATTTTTAAGCATTATTGATAATCGATTCTCGTTTTAAGGCAGGATTATTGCGTGGAGTTAACTGAAAAGTACTTGCACTTGACTTTTGGCTTTTTCCATTTTGATTTTCCTGATTGAAAAGTGATCAAAGAAAAGACGGGTATACCGGTATGTTCCTTTAAATTAAAAATAAAAATATTGCTGTCAATGCCGGTACATTTTAAACTTTTGCTCTTGACTTTGCCATTCGGGGTGTAGTGGTGTTGCTCTCACTACCGAAGAAGGTATTCCGACCGTGGTGAAAATTGAGTAGAAACTTAATTTCGAGTAGAAAATCCATTTTCGGAGTGCTCCGAGAGAAGTATTGTGAGGAGAATCATTTTTTACTTGTAAATATTTCTAGTAAAAGTCACCTTTTTAGTTCTTGAGGAACATATTTTAGGTTATGCTGAGTACCTTTATGAGATGGACATGCGAGTTAACCAGGAAATCTCCAAGGTTGGTGCTTTTCCAACCAGTAAGAAATCGTTTCGGACTAAACAGAAGGGAGAAATATCGGCGACGTATTGATGAACTCAAAGAGAAAATAGAACAGTCGAAACAGAAATTACCTTATCAGGAAGATGTAATTCCGCTCCGTCCGTCGAGAGATTTATGGAAAGCATTCGGATTTACTGTTGGAGTATGTCAAGTTTTGTACTTACTATTTTGCCGTATTTTTATGGATTTCAGTCACACGACGTTGAGAAACAACAGTAAATAGAAATATCTGCCGACACACTATTTGAGCGAGTAGTATAGATTTACCAAAATTTGACCATCAAAGTCTACTGCACAGCCATGATTTATAGACCGAAAAAAAAGTTTTAAAACTATTATTTATATCATTTTCTTCTTGTATAGGTTGGAGTTGTGTCATTTGCGCTGGCTGCAGTATGCGATCTTAAAAGATCCAATAACAGGTACGTGTGAAATTTATTTAGAATTTTTGTCTTTTGTGCATGTGCAAAAAAAGAGATTCTTCTGTTTTGAATGCAGTCATAATAGTGCAAGTACCAATTGTTTGTTTTAATTTCATTACATTTTTATTTTTAAGACTGACATTTCAGATGGCGTGAAATTTACGAAGTGATTAGTGTGAAGTATAATGAAACCAAAAATCATTTTTCCAAATATCGTCGACTTCGAGATGGTGTCAAATGCACTTTTGTACTCGTTAGCATAAACGTAATGGTAATGCTGATGTGGGGAATCAAATCTTGGCAACTATTTATGTGGAGATGGTTCACAAATAGTTTTGCTTCAAGTTCGTTTATACATTTTCATAGTCATATTCACTTTTAGAAATTATGCTTATTCCAACTTTGGTTTTGCATTTTTTAATGTTTACGTGAATTCACTTACATTTGGACTTTATCTGTAATTTCATTATTAATGGCTTATTAATTATTCTAATCTATTGAATTCTCTTGGAACCTGTGCGTAAAGTATGCTAGGTTGAGTTTCGTTTTTTCGACTATACAGATGACCCTAAATCTTCACAAATGATCTTAGTTCTGTGTTAGACATATATTTATTCTACTAGTCTATTATGATTTATATTCTGCACTTGTTGTGTTTATCAGGCGGTATATTTTAGAAGCTTTGTGTCTTCCAATGGTATTAAGTGCTTTTTCTCATGCAAATATGCTTCATCTCGTGCTGAACATGTACGTGCTCAACACATTTGCCCCTGTTTCCATCGACTATTTTCTTGGAATTGAACAGGTGTGAGATTAAATGATTAACTGGTCTTTCATTTTTTATTTTCATTGGCTTTGAATCATTAATCTCTATTCAGACAGTTCTTTGAATAATGTTTTTATTCAGAACTATGTTTTTCAGTTTATAGTTGATAAAAATCTGACATTTTGCTGAATATATTTACGTTTGCAGTTTTGGGCTTTTTATATAACAGCCGCTGCAGTATCGTCTTTAGCTGGAATAACGCATAAATGTGTAATAAGAACAAATCGACGAGCACTTGGAGCTGTTAGTTCTGCTTTTATCATTTCCAAGATATTTTCGATCCATTTTTTGAGCAAATATGAATCACGACCTCTATCAACTGTTTAAACTGGTACTTTATAACTTTGCAGAGTGGTGCGATAATGGCGCTGTTAGTATACACATGCATGAAATTGCCAGATGCAAGACTAAAAATAGTTTTTGTGCCACATTTCGATTTCTCAGCGAAGTCGGCTGTCACCGGAATGATTGCTTTTGATTTAATATGTTTGCTCCTCGGTTTCAAATTGTTCGATCATGCAGCACATTTGGGAGGATCACTGTTTGGATTGTATGTTTGCAATATTCATAAACTCCTCCGAGTAATAATGAAAATTTTCATAAGTTAACATTAGCCTTCTAAATTCGTGAACGATGATGGATGGCATGTACAGGATTTTTATGATTTTAAAATGGAAGCGAGGCTTGTTATGGTATGTGCTTGTTTTGTTTCAAATAGTACCAGGGAGCTCTTTCTTGCTTTATTTGTTCCTAAGAATGTTCCAGATTCTATGGTATGTATGGTCAGCATCTTATTTGGAAGAAATATGGCGACGGGATCCTTAAAGTATGCGGTCTCAGTGCAGAGAAAAGGCGAGACGTGGAGCGACCACGACGAAGTCGAAGTACTCCGCCTCGTCGTTCTTGACTTTGTTTCTGATTTATATGCACTTTTTCTTATTTCGTTTCTCGTACGATTTGACAATATATAAGTGTGGAAAAACGGGACTTTAATACATTTATAAAGCCTTCTGTTTAGGAAGGACCGGATCTTAACTTTCTTAACTCATCCGTCTGCTCTTCCTCCACAATTTGATAAAAGATAAATGATTTCCCATGATATAATATTTCTCTTGGGGAAGACTGAGGTTTTTAGATACAAATAGGTTAGGATCACGATAACTGGGCGATCAGGACAAATATGAGAACCTTACTTGGAGCAAAAGTCCATGGGTTGGACTCTGTGTTGAATTTAAGAAAGTGTAAGGGCCTCATGTTTCTCGAATGCTCATTTGATTTTTCAAAAATCTCTGACATCTATCAGGACGTTCGGAATCAGTTTATTTAGATAAACTGATTCAACATTTTATAAATGCAAAAATTCAAAAACTAATGTCATCCCTCTTAATTCCGAACTTCGGAACACTAGCCGGTATTATACAGATGAGTTACAGAGCAGGCATCCTTTGTACCTGTTTCGCTGCATCTCCGTAGAATTGTTACAAATGATAATACTGCCATTATTGACACTTAATTTTTAGTTTTGATAACGCTTGGTGTGTAATGCTCAGTTAAAGCCACTTATCGTTTATCTTTGAGGAAAATCACACTATCCTCAAAATTTCAATATGAATAATACGCTTTTAATTTTTATTGGATTGGTTGAAAATTTTTCAAATCTTCAGCTAAATTACACGCAGTAAACAGGTCCAATTCACAGTATTTTTGTTGCGTAAATGGTGATTGTACATTACATACCTCAATTTGCTAATTAGCTCTTGTTAAAATAAAGCATTCGAATTTTTGAGTTCATTTTTTCTACTTCTTTCCAACCGACGACGAAGATATAGCGAGTGAAGTGTTGGTTTGCTATTCATATTTCTTCTTTCAGAACTTCAAGATGGCAATACATTTTTCCTTACTGTAATGGAACTGGATTTTTTAGACCAGCAGTCACCGGTGAAATTTTAATAAAGATTGCTACTTGAAGTTACATTATAAAACGTGATTATAGAAACACTGAGACTCTAAACTTCTATTCTCGGCCGATATCACGGATTTGTCCTGCCTGGGTAAGAAACACGAATAGGATCCGTGATTGGATTACGTCTTTTCCTTGATTCCTGTGCAACATAAGGATCGTAACTCGGGTTTCCCCAACTATTTCGCCATTCTGAGCCAACATTTCGCCTATTGTCTCCTGTCCACGATCTTCGCTGACCGCAGCTGAAACTTATGCTTCAGAAAATTTAGTTTTTTTTTCCTATTAAATCTTCGAACTTTCACCAAAATGCCGAAATATTTTCCATTAGTTTTAGATTGGCTGGATGTGATGAATATGGAATTATGCATTTGAGACATATTACAATAAGCGGAAATATTTAGTGAAAGCATACATGTAATCGAAATTCCTTTTTGGTCTTTTGTTCCATGGATATACAATGATTGGGTCGGGAAAGCCACTTGCAACCTCTACATATAGCTTATTGGCCTGGAAATATTACACCATCATCATTACCATTTTAATAATTTTTGCACTGTATGAAGGGATCGGCTTACCATTGTATACCGACTGGCGAACAATTCATTTAGATCATCTTCCGTTCTCTGATTGACAAAATCAGTTAGATCGGGGAAATCACGCTGCCCTATAAAATAGACACTTGAAAGAATCCCAAAAATTGGAGAATCAAGAATATCAATTCCTCTATCGTCCGTGATGAAACTTTCATTAAATGTCACATACCTGCATTAGCACTACTTAATTCTTGGGGAGATGGATGTATTTGGGCATCACATGTGCCAGAGCCATTGTTTGAACTCGGAAGAGTTGCATCCACCGTTCTCCTTGGGTCACTCATGTGCACTAAATACAGTATGAAATGATGGAGACTTTCAATCAGAAGCATAACCTGCTTCAGCAGTTTATTTTGATCAGAGAGATTCGTAATAAATTAAAACTAGTCGCAAATAATATGCAAAAACCGTTTAATATAGAAACAGTTCACTTTTAGTGCAATAATATGTAAGAAAGGCTTTACTAACCAAAACAAAGTGGTCCACAACATTGAATTCAAAAATTTCTTTTTTGCAGAAAAACACAAAATATGACAATTATGAGAACAACCAAAATAACAAGAAAAAAAACTAACTGCAAGAGATAAAACGATATTACCGGATTTCTTTGGAAAGTTCATCATTATCTGATGAACTTCAAAAAAACCGAACTCTTCATTGTTAAATTATTAGAATTTTTCATCCGCGAATAATAGCTTCTTCCAATATCACTCACTAAATTTCAATTGAATTTTGATTAATCGACCTCAGCATTTCATATTCGGAATAATCAACAATACCCATAACTTCCAGAAGCTATCACTAAATTTTTCAGAAGAACTGCGTACTTCTATTCCTTCCACAGAAACTTTATCTACTTTCTGTGCAGACATGATAAGAAATGGAGTCCTATCACAAGTAAAACTACGTGAAGCTGCGACTAAATTCTCAAAGACTGCGTCTTACTCTCAGCCTGATTGTTAAAGAAATTTAGGCTACAGCTGTTTAAAATTTACTTCATTCCTTAGTAAAGCGAGATCTCTTATTGCAGAACATGAAAATTAAATTTCTTAGTTGAAAGTTTTATGGCTTAAGCTATTGTTAAAATACACATGATGACTGCAGAATTGACAAATCCACCCGCTGTTTTAAAGCTGCAATTAAAAATATTAAATTTAAAAACTAACAGAGGAGAGATAAAATTCATATGGGAATTAGAGAAAAAAGAAAAAGAAAGTTTATTGGTCCACTATGAAAAACCTGAAACAACGAAACGTTAAATCATACAACTAAAAATTTGATGCAGCTGAATAATAAAGACTTCTGCAAACCAATATATGCAGCGACAGAAAAGAGGGAAGTAAAACCTTCTCTTAGCTGGCCAAAGGTGAATAATTCGAAGACAAAATAATCAGCTAAAAGTAGGAATCTAGGGATATCTGGATTGTACTTAGGAGACATATGACCTTTAACAAAGCAAAAATAATACACTGGAAAAAAAATTTTCATCACTCTTTATTTGTGCTTTGTTCATACTCCTATCTGCTATGATCTGTAAGCAACAAATTCACTATTATAATCGATAAAGATGGGAAATGGGTCGCAGAATGGATAATAAAGTACCCTTCAGCGATCAAATTTGAAAGTTTGGAATAGTTCACATAGGCAGTTTTACATAATACCAAGGAATTTTGAGAAAATCAAAACAGTAACTTCGAACAAAACGAACTTTTGAATGTTTGCGATTTGTAATACGACACCTTTTAAGTTTACAATTACACAAGCAAAAGACAGAAAATTAGGAAGGGCTACCCTCATCGCTGCTCGAACTACTGCTTGAATCAGAGCTCATCTGTTCCACATTTGTTACTGGTGGTGGAAGTCCTCCTCTGATAGGACCTTGATAAGATGACGAAGGACTAGATAAATGAGGACTGCTTCCCGTCATGGATGGACGTCGCTGCAAGAGACTTGCACCTGGCGCGGCGCTAATGCGTGGCGATATAATGCTACCGCGGCCGGCTGCATTTCTACCTCGAGGTGATGAAGATGACTGTTGAACGAATGCACCACGTGGACTCCACGACCTAAAATGAAATGACACTCATTTCCAAATGAAACCTGAAACCTAGAATCGTAAAATAAATTTGTGTTTATTAACCTCAACTTCTTTAAATGACATTCAGGTTTCTCTATTTTTATTTTCAGATGGATGGTACTTAGTTTATTCATGCATTAATCCACTCAAGAGTTAAAGGAAGGCCATCAACATGAAAAATACCTTTGCTGCTGTTGCATAGCTGCTGAATACGACGTCATCGGTGAAGCACCACGTCCGCTACCACGTAACATTCCACTAGTACTGGCAGTAGGTTGACGAAGCAAAGATAAAGCTGGAGGAGCTGCCTGCACTATTACACGTGGTGCTGCCAATGCCGACAACCGCAATTCTGCCTGCAAATCACTTAATTCCGTTGATTTCTGTAGAATATGTGAGTTATCCATTTTTATGATAGAGACAAATAGAGAAAAATACAGAAGGTTCAAAAGAGAAGCAGCTAACGCGAAGATACAAGCATTTCTCACTTCTTAGTTTTTTAAATAACTGCGGGATGATTTTTTTTTCCGTTTCTTCCGTTGGCAGCAAAAAAGTAGAAATTCTCAAACCTCGGTAGGATATGGACGCGATGTATCGCCCAGTTGCCAACCAAGTGGCGCTGCGACGGCGTATGTTCTACTGATCTGATTGGCAAAACGAATGATCGTTTCACTGTTTACCCTGTTTGCTTCTGACTGACGCATTTCCTTCACCTTTTTGTCAGCCTTAAAAATTTATTTTGCTGAAACATATGCCTCAAAGTGAAAAAGTTAATGAAGACAGTTACCTCTAATGGTTTCTTGAAACCTATCTCTTATACTTCACTTCCCAACTTTCAAGCTTAATTTGCTTCACTTAAATGAAGAGATATAGACATTTAATCATAAACTAAAGCTGAATTTTGCATTATACCTGGAAAACCATCTTAGTTATGAGTTTTTCCGCAGCCATTAATTGCTTTTGTAAATCTCCAAGAACTTTGTCCCGTGCTTCAACTTCTGCTTCCAATCTCCGGATTTCTCGCTCTCTTTGCTGATAAGCAGGTACTAAAAATAGAAGAAGCATAAGATATGAATAAACTACAAAAGTTAACAGTCAAACTAACCTTTAGCAAGTAGTTTCGTTAATTCCGTATGCTTCTTGCGAAACGATTCACACAGAGATGTAAGCGATCCACAGCTTCGATCTCTGTCCAGAACAAACGCAATTATCTGTAGTAAAAGGATAGAATATTTAGCTTAATGAGATATCCGGATTATGTGGACCCCACTTTTTCCTTAGCAATCCTTCGCTTTTCGTTTCGTTTCGCAAGTTTTTAGTTTTTTTTTCTTTTTTTATTCCCCAATCTTATTCACTTATGTATCAGTACGCACTCGATAGGGCAATCAATTCCAACCAAAGTCCAAAAAGTTTCTCAACTCAACGACAACAAACAAAGAGTATGCAAATTTTATAACTTCAATAAGCTACAAGAAAAAAGCGAATTGAAAAACGTGGGCTGATCTAATGAAACACTGACAACTTGCGCACATCAATGGAGGGTTATGTAAATGAACAAAAGAAATGCTGAAGTTATAAAATATAATTTGGAACCATTTTTATAGTAGCTTCCAGATCTTCTGTACTTTCTTGTAAACGTTCCTTCAAACTGCATCTATCAGCCATTATCTACTCTCGACCGATCTGAAACACAAATACTGCAATCACCAGAACATCCACAAACCCATTCAACTTGTCTGACAGGTTACCACTTTGAATGCTTGTGAAATAAAGAAGATAGGTCATGACGCAACAACAATTGGATCAAGATATGTCATGCTTCATCTTGCCATTTAGCATTAGTGAAAGTTTAAATGGATTATTTCTTATGAAGAGTGGAAATGTTTAATAAAAAATCAAAGTAATCATTACAGAATATAGTAAAGAAGCTGTTCACACGACAAAAGAAATTGTTCGCTATTAGAAAGTGAGAAGTGAACTTTTGAAATTCCACAAGTAAAGTTTTATTTATTTTACTAACTTTTCAAAGATTACGATTGATTAATCATCGTTAGTTCGGTATGTTTGTATATTGATCATCTATAATTCTATCCAATTCCTTTTTTTCCATTGAAATCTCACATATGAATTAACTTCTTCCATATCATCATTAAATGTAAAAATGACTTCTTTTCTATCATTATGTTATCATTGTGAAATTTTCTACAACAGTCTATGATGAAACGATACAGATAAAAAGTGAAATTTAGTAAGAGAAATTTCGAACACATGATACTGACACGGCTAAATGATTATTTCATATCTGATCTGTTGTTAAATGTTCTTGCGAGTTGATAATGTTACAACTATTTAGCTTACAAGATAAGAAAAGGTTATACTTCAGTTTATCTTGTAATGATATAGTGTAGAGTTACTTATTAAAGCATATAGTATGTTATCATTAGCTTTATAAAAGTTAGAGCTTAGTTCGAATTATTGTATTATCAAGTTAAATAATTCAACATTAGACAACCATATATTGCTAATAGTTTTTTGTGTAAAAGCATAATTTCGAGAATAATCCAATAGAGAAAAAAATACAATGTGTCATCATAGTATGAATGTTCCTTCCGACTATTTCAAATATTTATCTTTTACATTTATTGCAGAAAAAATATTATAAGCAACATTTTTTTTGTACATTTCACTCATAAAAGAAGTAGTTTTCCTGTTTTGAGCAAATTTTCTTAAGCTTGAAAACATTTACAGTTTGGCCCTACTACTGTGGCCAAATGTAGTCATGGCCATTATTGACCAATTCAGTAGTAAATTGTGATTATTGCTAATTTTCTTTCGCAACAGTTAAAGAAATAAGTTGGATAAGAAATTATTATTATCGGATAAATTCCTCTTAAAATTTGGAGCAAGCAATAAGAAGTGCTTGATGGCTATAAATTTTTAATTAGTGATTTTCATCCAGAAAAAAAAGTCTCGTAAACAATTAATCGCTTAAATGATTTTTGATTTGTACAATGCAATAAAGATTCGCTGTTTGCAAGGGCATCAGAAAGATTTTTACTCTTCAAACATTTTGCTATTGAGGATGGACATTAGAAATTAATGAAAATTATTCCAAATATTTTAACATCTTTCTTTGCAAAATTTTTAAACTTAATACATTTATTCATAGCTTACAATTTTAATTTTAGCTGCTATGACTAAAGACATCGAAAAAATTATTAAGTTAAGATTTCTCTTTTAAAGATCAGTCAGAAAAGGTTGCCGTACAGGAAGGTGCAGAAATCCCTGCATCCTATAGAATGTAAATTCTTGACTTTAATTACTGATTTACGCAAGTTAAGGAATTAGTCTTTTCGAAGGTCTTGACCCAAGCCTTTTAAATTAATCATGGATCAATGAATATTACTGAATATTAATATGTTCATCGCTTATCAATAAGAAATATTATTGATCATCGGTTTTAGTGATCATAGGAACAGGATCGGAGAGAATTTTCACATCGATCATTGCTGAATTTCGAAGTTTATTGCAAGATATTTTATCTAAAAATGAGAATAACAATAAATGATGATTGAAAAAGGCAATCTTTAATTTTACTAAACGATGGTTCAAATCTTTGGAAAATTACGATTACAGTATTCCGAATAAGATGAGTTCTAAAAATCAACGAATAATGTAAACTATGCGCATTCGATTATTGCAATCACAATTCCCCGTATCTTTAGTTGCTATTTTTTGTTTCGTTGCAAAAAATGAGAATAATTATTGAAAAGGATATTCGATTTTCCTTAGTGCTTCCTGAAAGTTTTCAAATCTGCAATTTCAAACTGAGAAATTTCAATGTTTCTATCAGTAGTCCAAACATATTTATGTTTGCAAAATATTGTTGACAAAGTCTGAATCATTTACGCGTTGGTAAAATTTAATATCATTTTTCAAGCAAGTGAACCTCTCATCATTGAGCAAAGATTGGAAATTGATGAGGCAATTTTGCAGCATGAAAAGAGTGTTCACAAAATATAAAAAAGTTTTTTTTTATTCTTAAACATATGTGTGTGTGTGTGTGTGTGTGTGTGTGTGTGTGTGTAAGTAAGCAAGAGTGGTTTAAAAATAAATAGCCTTTTAAAAGATTGAAACTTGACTGGAAAAAATTTTTTTGAAAAATGAAGGATGTAACTTGCAAAGTAACAGCCAATCTTTGCTTATTGTATATATATTCAATTAATTTTTTCTTTTTTTTATATCTCATTTCGTTGACTTCTTAATCTTTGAAAGATTTCCATCAATGAATCAGAAGAAATGAATCTTTGCAGCAAAACATGTTACACCGATACAAAAAGATTTTGCTCGAAATAACTTGTTAGGCTTAATCAGTGCAAAAATCAGTTTCAAGAAAAAAAAAAATGAAATATTGTTTTGCAAGATTATCATCCCTTAATTCAAGCATTTCTCGTTTCTTTTTTTTCTTTCTTTTTTTTCACATTTTCGTATCAATATGAATGATAAATTTGGACATAAAATTTCTTGGCTAATTTTAACCATCGTGTAAAAATGTTGAAATATTAGAAATGTAATGGTTGATTTCTTTGAAAGAATTGACGAAATCTAATTGATGCTTTTTTTCTTTTGTATTTTTTTTTTTTCAACTTATCTCAGAATACGAATCGTTTTCGTCGAATGATTTAATTCTCTGATGACGAAGTAAATGATCTATTTCTTTCTCCATCTTTCTTCTTACCTTCCGATCATCCTTTCTATCACTCTGTTGATTCCATTCAAAAATCGAAGTACATTCCTGAATAGTGAATCAAAGTACATTCCTGGATCGTAAAGCATTCCTGTTTCTATTCATCTTTTTATCGTTTTTCACTATTCACCCACTCATCACATTCTGCATAGAAATACTAAATTCCACTTTATTTTATATATCAGCTTTTTTGTAGCAGTAGCAGTAACAGAACTGGAACCATTCGTCAATGATCGGCTTTCCAGTCATTCATTCCAAATAATCCGGCGGAATAGTACACTTGAGATTTTGCTTAGTTTCATTTAAGATTGATTCCTTAGAACTCCTATTTTTTGAATGTCTTTTTTAGAACATTCGAATTCAATTTTTCAGATTGATTATCTGTGGTACATCCTGTAATTAATATTTCTTGCATTTCCATCTAATTCACCGTATCATTTCTCCTCAACCTGAGCTTATCAATTTTGTGTGAACTTGTTTTTATAGCTACAAAGAATGGCTAAACGTAAAGTTATTATATGTGTAACTAAAGTAATAAAATGCTTAGAAATTTAAGGATTAAAAAACCAATCCATCGTTTTGTAGTATCAGAATCATGATAATAATAGTTTAGCGAAAATCTCCAGAATTTTTTGATGTCAAGTTTTAGCAAGTTCAAAAATTTCAAATATCGGAGGATATGAATCGATTAAGGATGGCAAGATTTAGCAAAAGTGAATTTCCTTCTCTTTATCAAAAATCAATATATTTGTACTGTTTAAAGTAATGATCTACCAAATTTTGATTGATTGAAAAAATCGTAAAAAGAGTATCATCCATAGTTTGATGCAATCAGCTTGCATACAGTTTTTTCGTATTCAAGTGGAAAATACTTTTCTCCATTTCAAAAAGCTATCATATATTGCATTTTTACAACATACATCTTAATATAGACAGGTTGTTGATTAAAGTTCGGTGAAAGAAAAAGCATTTTCTAACGTTGATTTTTTTTTTTTTTTTCAACGTCTCAGAAAAGCTCTTTTTCTTCTTTTCTTTAAAATAGATGAAAGATGATCTTTGAGCCCACATTTGGGTCTTCCATCTCTTAGAGATGGAAAATTGAGAAGACGATAGAAATACTTTCTCCAGCATTTCACATCTCAAAATTTGTCCAAATATCAATTTTAATTTCATCGATGGAAGAATGGAAGAATTTCTTTTTTGTTGCTGTAAATTAAAACAGTGTCCTTATTGTCGTATGCTTCAAAGAAAAAAAAGAAATGTTATTGGTACTAATCGAACTTAACAAATGGTAGGATGCAGAATGAGTAAAGATTTTTAAAAAGTGAGTGAAAAATTGAGAATTTTCTTTTTTTTTTTATTACTGTTTTTGTTTGCACTTAATTATTACAGGATAGAAAAATCATTTTAGCCCATTCGATGGGAGAAAAAAACGAATATGCTTATCATCCGGCATTATACCCCGGTAACTTTCCAGAAAATTCATATATATGTGTAGGTAAATGATCAAAATAGATCTTTCATCCATTTCATTTCATTTCGTTATTGTAAAATATTTTTTTAATCCTAAATAAATGAAGGATTGATAACAATCAATGAATTTTGACTATGACAATTGAATTCGTTGGAAAGATCGTTTACCATCAAACAATTCATTCAGAAATCATACAGTTTAAAAGTCGATCGTCATATGATTAAACTTTTCGTATTTTTTTCCATCAAATGACTGAACTTTTCATACTTTTTCAGTCATATGACAAAACTTTTCAATTTTTTCACTTATTTATTACCTGTTCATATTTAGCTTGGTGGGGTAAACTATACATTGAGTTAATTTTCGTAAAAGTGAGTAACTGGTGAGGTACGAGATTGATGAAAAGTAGCCGAATGACAAAAATACATCATATTTTCTTTTTTTTTTGGCCTAGCTTCTCAGACTTTCTTATGTGATCAACTTCGATTGATTTGAAAAAAGTCTTATCGGGGAAAGGTTGTGAAGTAATCATTCCTGGAAAAAAAATATTTTGTAACTGCATCTCGGAATTTTTATTCTGATATTTATATAATGGCCAAAATGTTGAATTTTTGTTAAGATATTTTAGCAACCATTCTTTCCGTCATGAAGAATCTCGGCTTTAGATTTACTACATCGAAATTAGTGTTGAAAGGCATTATCTGTAATGAGTATGGAAAAGTGGAGGTCGCAAAGGTCGTAAAGATTAATGTGTCCATCGGAACTATAAGAGAGTTCAAGCATCAAAATTTATATTTCAAAGAACTATGAGAGTTCCCTGCAATTTGTGTTAGGAAATGTATTGAAAGGCACAAGTACGCTCTACGGTTGCATCATAAACCCTCGTCGAAGTTTTCTTCCTGCAGCAATTCATAATAATGGGAAGTGTTTGCCCTCAAATTTCAAAAGCACTTCTTGAAACAAAAAGATTTTGTATGATCATCGTGTGTCGATGTACATTTTCAGTGAATTTCATCCCATTATACATCATCATCTGCGTTGTTGTTTAGCGCATTTCTTTTAATTTTTAAACATTTACTTTCCTGTTTTTTTTTTTTTATTTTTCTTGTTAACGTTTTCAGTTTATTTCATTTCGTAATACTTATTGCTATGATAGGTTGTAATTATTTAATGCATTATATTTTAAACATCCTTCAAAAAATATCGAGCCTAGAAAAGTAATAACGATCAGGTAAGTTGACTTATACACCTGGACTGGAAGTAGGAAAAATAATATCCTTTAATATTCAATTTTTCGTTCAGCTCATCATCTCTTCACTCTTCCTTCCTATTTTGTTCAGTAAGCTCGAAACTAATCAAATATCCTTTGTAAAGGCATCAACAAATCACAGATGTAATAACAATATCCTCTTGCTCTCGAAATTGTACTTTCCATTTCTCTATTCACCCGAGAAATCCTTCTTTCTACTCTTTTATCCATACAAAATAATCATATGAGCAAAGTAAACAGTGGCTTTTAATTTGCTTAGTCAAAGAGACTGTTTTATAGCCTGAAAAATCTCTCGGGAACTAGATTCATTCATTAATCCAGCATAAATTTGAGGCTAGTATAAAAATGTTACATAAGAGGAAAAATTTATTTTAAACAATGAAGAAAAACAGGTCAGTACTATTACTTATCTCTCTGATTAATTTTACTAACAGTCAGAAGTAATTATAGAGTGTTGTAGAAATTAACATTTTCAATTTCAAATTTCCAGTCTGGAACCAAGAAACAATCTTAGTGCTTTCATATCCATCTTCAAAATCAATCCAAATTGTTGCCGAGATAGTTGTTGAAATTGAGTAAGACTGGCATCTTTGACCTCGCAAGGGAAGCAAAAATTACCATCATCAGCTAAATCAATGAACAGAACATCCGGATAAACATTCCAGCAAATATCCGGATCACATCCCTGTATTCCGAATAAGTCGATCAGATCGAACTGATCATAGTTCATTTATACTGCTAAATTTCCTTGAAACTCTCTTGCCGCCTTCTTACCCTCTTTCAGCATGCCATCTTTTTTTGTCAACTCTCTCACATAAATTATTATTTCCCTTCTGTTTATCATTTATTTCCCAATTTCAAGAATTTTAATTTGATAAGATTTGAGCAGTTGAAATGTAATTTAAATGCTTAATAATGTTACACTTCTTCAAATATTTTCATTTCTGATGCACTTCATAGCTTTAGAATTTTCATCGTTAAACTGTCGGAACTGTCTCAGTAGTATTTTGATCAAAGATCTATCTGGAAGGTTATTTCGAAAAATATAATTTTTCTGAAATACTATATATTCCCTGTTACATCATTTTAAAGAAAGAGTGAGGCATATTTTGACCTGCATAATCCCACTATATCCTCAGGTACCGGTTGAACAGGATCACAAAACGGAAACTAGATCGTCGATGAGAAAGAATCTTCATCGTCACACCAGATGGTAACATTTGTTTTCCAATTAAGAGCAAATTTTAGCGGTATACATTCATTTCCTATTTATGAGATCGATCAAAGATGAATGATTTTTCGTTTTTCTGGCAGCAAGAGAGGTGAATTTTAATGACTGTTTTTCAAAACAAGAGAAAGGGCCATTGCAATAATAAAATACATTAAAAAAAGAAAAAAAAAAACCTTTCCGGTACGGCAAATATAAGATGATAAAAATGCTCACACCATAAAATGGAAGGAATCTATAATAAAAGCTAAACATTTTGGCTACTACCGTAAATCCGGAATGTAATTTTTAGGTATATCGTAGAATATCTTTTTCAAAAAAAAATCTCCTCATAATCCTTTCAAATCCATGTTTTCCATTAAGTGTTAATTGCTGTTAAATAATCTTCAAAGAGCTCGGGATACGTGTAAACAATATGAACTTGATTGTTTTTCACCGATGTAACTTACATCCCAATATTTCACGTTTTCAACTCATTTCAAAGAAAAATTAATTCCAAAACTTTGATACAAAACTATTCAGAATTAAATTGTTTACATTGAACTACTTACGGTTCTGTTTAGGCTACTATTTCTTTTAGGGAAAACTTGAGTTTGATCTACAAAAACTCAATTTCTGGCCGGAACACAGTGAAACAGAAATAATAAGTATGAACAGTGAATGATAAAGTTATGTTATTTATAGTAAGTAGCTATAAATTGATTCCTTGGCTAGATATTAATTAAATGTATTATCCGTATTTCCGAATGTTATCATATCGAATCTTAAAGATGTTCGCATTTGCATTTTTTTTTTTTCCTCTCGTCAAAAAGGCAATGTCCGGAACGAAAGAAAATATGATAGATGAAAGTTCGTGTTGCTCTATGCCGGACTTTGTGCTTTGCTCTGTTATTCTTTCTCTTCTTCCTCTCCTTTGCCTCTTCAGATGTCTACCGCTTTAGAACTGAAATGAATTGAATTGAACCAGAACCGGAGCATACGATCGGTCATACGGGGGTTGCCTGATCGCCTGTTGCACTCATTTTAAAAACCAAAAACCACTGTTGTTTTTTGTTCTCAGCAATAACAACGCCCTACACATCAACAACAGAAAGTTGATTTCTTCATCTGTGATATTCGGAACGGCTGCAAAACGTACTCCGAGCTATTTCTGCTTCTTATCTCTCATTCATCATCCCCCGCATTCCTCAACAATTGCCCACTTCTACCATACCATCAAAATTGCAGGTTGGGTACGTTTTTTCTTCTTACACTGACATTCTTCAACCATTTGTTTATCACTTTTCTTCATCATGCTTATTACCCGTTGAATTAGTATCATCAACTTTTACTGTCTCTAATTAATTGCATTTCTATAATCATAGTCATAATTATCATATCATATCATAGTCATAATTAGAACGAATCGAAGTAATATCATACGAATTTACTATCACATTATTTTGCTCTTAGGAATAAACATTCAGCTGTTATCTTTTATAGTATGATAAGAATAATTTAAGCTGATTAAAGTAAATATTTCTGTAAAAATTTCTTCAATATGAAATATCCGGTTATTTTTTCTTTACAAATCGTTCCATCATTTATTGCTGTGTTGTTGCAGAGAGAGAGAAATTTCATTACACAAAATATTTTTTTTTTTCTGTCCAGCAATCAGTGAAATTTTCATTAGCCCATTAATATAAGTGAGTTCTTTTTGCAACTTTAATTTTCAGCCGGATTTGAAAAAAAAAATTATTTCAATGAAAATAACGAAAATATGAAAATAATTTCATCAATTAACTTTTAGATGTTTTGGTAGTTAAGATCAATATTTGTTTTCCGCTCATTTTTTCATAACCCATACTCAGAACTTATAGCTATTGAATTTATCAAATTTTTTTTTCTTTTTCTGCATTGAACTTCTTTCCAAAAAAAGATTGAACGAATTGGATGATAGGAATAATTTTTCGATCGGTTGATCTTTAATAGCTGCAATTTCCATGATCAACTATTTTGAATTATTCTGCAGCAATACACTGATGACAAATCATATACAGCAAAAAAAAAAAAAATAGAAAAAATAAAAAATATGCGAAAATATAAATGAACAAGTTGTGTCTGATGAGAAATAAAAGACTTTATTCAAATGCAAAACAAGGATAACATTTTGGAAAGAAATATTAAAAAATGAGAGGAGATGTGACAATTGCTATACATCTTCGTATGATTTGCTATAAATTATTGGGTTAGCACAACGAGTCAGTGTCTCCCTTTACGAGTTAAATGGAAATTTATGCTTACATCTTGAGTATTGCGATTCTAAATGATATCAGGTAATATTAACTGCTTGCATTTACCTTCAAAAATTACCTGTCTATATTGGTAGGTTCTTCTGAATTCTGAATCTTCATTTAATGAAGATATGTTCACTCGCTTCCGTTTTAAGAAAAACTAAATACTTCCGAGATTTTAATAAAAGTGAAATGAATAAAGATCAAAATTTTATTCAAGAAAATGTTTTTTATTATAAATATATAAGCAACATATCACATCAGAGAGATAGAGGAAGAAATATAATCTGAAGAAACTTTTATTGCTTTGTTGTTCAAACAAAAGATAAATGCAGCAGTTAATGCTGATCTTTCATCGAAGATCACTGATTATCCAATTCATCCAATGGAGTAGGCAATCATAAGTTCAAGTATAAGCTTTCCATATAGGCATTTCCCACTTCACTTCACATTTCTTCTCCGGGAACATCACGGATATCATCATTACGATCATGAGGAGAGATAGACGTCACGTGCAGTCGTCTCTTATCAGCGTATATGTTGTACAAGCAGCACTTATTGAATAGAAAATTGTTTAAAGAATGTATGTGGCTTTATTTTACGGCACCACTTTTTCTGTGTAGTACTATCTTGAGAATAAATTAAGTAACTGTCATCATATATTGAAACTAATGGGTTCCAACAGATAATATGTAAGCTGAGAAGCTTTTGATATGATAATGCACTGTAATCAAGATTATATATCAGTGATAATTGATCACTGGTCAATACCAACAGAAGTGTACGATATCAATTATCAAATCATTCTGTTTTATCTAATTTCTGATTAGCATATTATTGATACAGTTAACTCAACTCTCATTTCTGAATAACATCTACTGTATTTTGAAGTTTTACGACAACAATTATTTCGAACTTACTCTGAAAAATATTCGACACTGATGAAGACAAGTTAGAGAATAGGAACATAATAAACTTTTAGAATGAATAAATGTGACATAACTGCAATAATTTTTTCTCCTCGATTACATTTAAAATTAATTATTCTTACATTTTGTTTTTATCACTAATAGAAATATGCCTATAAGTCAGTTGCAATAGCAAATCAGAAGTGTAGGAAATAATTGGTTCTTTTTTAGTTTATGATAAATCACGCCAAATAAATTTTCATTTCTAAGACAGCTTCTGTGAGCGTAACGTCGACTAAGGCAAACTGAAAATCAAAGCAAACTTTTCAAGTTTACCAGCAATGCTTAAGCTAGTAAAAAGCCTAGAAGAAATGAATATTCTACAGAATGCAATACAAAATGCATGAAGTTATGCATGCTGCTTTGCAAAATCTGCAACAATCGAAATACTTAGTGCACGATAGGAAATTAATCAAAAGAAGTAAAACGTATGATTAGTGCACGCACGAGGTGCAAAATAATGCCCATAGTAAATGAAGAAAGAGGAAGAAATATCGATAGTATCGGAATAACAAGAATAAATCTGATCAAATCATGAATGATTAATATTCGCAACAACAAACCTAAGCAAGCCTTAAGATCCATAGCACAGCTATTGCAAGCGCATTCTCGCTAACATCATATTTTGCACTCAATTTCTCCTTACGCTTACCATATGTGATTGTCCCCAACTGCCTCATTTCCCTGCTAGAATCGATCATTTCAATATTTCAACGAATTTGCACAGCTGCACTTGCAGTTCAGTTATTTACAATGGTAAAAGGTTTTTTGTTTGAGTGGATATGTCTGTGTGTGTGTGTGTGTCTGTCTGTTTGTGTGCGTGTATGTTTGTTTGTGTACGCATACTCAATGATGTGTACTTTGTAAAATTGGCATTCCAAAAAACGCGAAATATTTATTCGTCCGGTGCTAAGGCTATCATCCCACCCATCCCTATCTGCATGGATTGATGCATCTCATTGCTGGTGGAATATTTTTGCAACAGTGCAAAAGAAATTGCTTTCACTTTTCATTTTCTTCATCATGCAAACTCACTACTGGTGAAGTTTTTCAAATTTGCAAGAAAAAAAAAAAGAGAAAAAGATTCGATCACAATTTGGTATGAAATGATGTTAATCAATATACCTGATATTTATGAAGGAGAAAAAAAAAAACATATTAGGTTTAAATGTCTCATTAACAGCATTGGATCTTTTTCATTATTAAATGAACATTTTCACAATTTTTTTTTTCTTTTTTTTTTTTTGATCTTAACATATACTCATGTGTTAGGTTAATTTAGCTTTTCGTTAGCTGCTTCATTAACTTGCAACTTTTTTTTTTTCTTCTGAAAAGAAGTTTGAAATGAAGCCTGTATATCATTGTTACCTTCCCATTTGTCAATCTCAACATGATGTCATTCCATCCAAAAGGAATATTCCAAATCGCGTGGGCAGTTGTTAAACAATCAGGAATTTCAATAACCGGTAAAAGTATTATGTATCAACTGTTAGATTAGAAATGCTTAGCAAATCATCCAGCAGGTTAAAAAGTCATTAGATGTTAAAATTTTGCTAAATAAACTTTTGGACGTAACTGTGACTTTTTTGCAGTTTAGCGCTTGTAAATGGAATGCTACGAAAGATTGATTTACCAAATTGTTTTACTCGTTTTTTTCAGAAAGAGCAAAACTACGGGACGGAACACCTTTCCGAACCTTTTAGTAGGAGGAATTCCTCTTGAAGTAGGAAACTCCTGTTTTAATTCCGGGAATATCATTATCCGTAACTGCTGTAACAGTGATTGTTATTGCAAAACTTATCATGTACTTGATGTCGCTATTACCTAGATATTAAATCATGACTCCAGCCTATCTGACTCATATTCACGAGAGTTATTTTGTATTCATATTTGTATTCCAATCCTGTTTCTTCATAGGATAAAATTTAACTTCGACCTCAGCAGTAGTTAGCTCTTCTTTTCGTCTGTTTCGAAATGTTGCTTTTCACTAATTATCCTTCAGTGGGATAATTTGATGTAATTTTAGAAATCTTAGCTGAAGTTAAAAGTTGAAAACGAGACTGTATGAGAAAAATCAGAATTAAATCATTTTCGTTACGATTTATTTAAGTGTAAAATAATAAGAGCAAATTTTCAACCATCATAGAGCAATGATAAGTGAGAGAGATGATGGCAAAGTAATGGAATTTGTCTAAAGTTAAATCAGATATGCGATTAGAAGTTCAAGAGAACACAAAAAAAAAAAAGAACAAAAAAAAAAAAAGAAACAGGACACGAAATGTTATTCTTGTTCTTTATTACATTTTTGCGCTTTCCAATGATCATTTAACCCTGATGATTAAACATTTTGGAGATCGTTGACCGTTCAAATGTCCCCTAAACGCTAAACCAGTCAATAACTATACATTTTATATTGTCTTTCATTTTCCATAACATTATGTCTACTAATTTATCACTCTGTAAATACGCCTTTAGGGTGGTCTTTCTTGTATATTTATCAGTGTAACAACAATGTTGGATGATTGTTCGTAAAAAGTGAAGCAATTCATAGGACGATATTCATAATCTGTACTTTTGTTTATCCATAAATTAATCATCTTTTTTTTTCACTCTCTTAAGTGTAACTCTTTAAATATTACTAGGGAAGCTGAGAAGATAGTTGTCATCTTACATAAATAAATTAGAACTAATTTTTTTCTCGACGAACAAGATAGAACTTATGGAAATTTCTCATCTTATCATACTTCGTTCTTTTACGATTTTTAAATTTCATAAATTCACTTATTGATTCATTTTTATATTCGAGAAAAAGAATTTATTACTAAATATTGAGCTAGATTGCTAAATAAGAACACTTCGAACAATTTATGCACCAAATTGTTGAAAAATATGCCTCAGATATAATTAAAATTAATCACCAAGGAAGAGTGTTGTGCGTTTGATATCCTCGAATGGATAGATAGCTAACACATAGTTTAGCTTATACCTTTTGAGTAGAATCATTCATTCATTTGCAAAGTGCAACTTTACATCAGCAATATCTGAATTCGTTTGTGAGAAGTTAATAAACATTCTAACTTCTTAATAAAGAGATACCGATTCTGTGTGGATTCTGAATTCTGAATCACTGATAAAGGCAACTACCTATGCTGAAATAATCTGTGTGCTGCTTTCCGATATTTCTTTTGAATAATGTTGTAAAATGGAATTTCCTCCCATTTTCCATCATGTTTTATTTGAATTCCTTCGTTCAATCATTCTCTTCAAATTAAATTTAAATCAGTGATCTTTGATTATCCACTCAAATATCTTGCGATAAAAATGACTCACACATAGTGTGATCATTTTTGAAGAAATATGGTACTGAAAAATCAAAAAAAAAAAAAAAAAAGAACAGGAAAAATATTACGGCATCCAAAAACTATTGATCCTTGTGGTAAGAAAACATTTCCCCGAATACATCCTTTTCTATTCTATTATGATCCAGTACTATCAGCACGATAGTTTTCAACAGTTATGAAATGGTGTCAGTTAAATTTTCCAGAGCTGAGTGAAAAAATGTTACTGCAATGAGTCAACTGCGCATGTGGAAACATTCTGTAATTTGCTCATTAAAATTGTCCCGTAGGAAGAACAATTTCAACATCAATTTAATGATGACTTAATCATTCCATCAAAACAATAATTGAAATGAATTTTGATCTTACAAAAATTTAACTTGCATCTGTTCACAATTTCAACATACACCAATTTTAACTGTATCCTAAACAAAACAAAACAAAGCAAAGCAAAGCAAAAAAAAAAAAAAAAGAAGTGAACGAATTCTTTAAAGAATGTTGAGTCATTCAATGCACTATTACCAGTCATATAACATATACCTGGCACTGCATTTATAATTTCCATCAATCGGGGAACAGTCAAAGTCTTCATCACTTCGTCATCATTCCTCTTTCAAAAAATCCTAATTTTTCATTTTAATCTTGTAAACAGCACTTATAAATTATTTGTTGCCTTTGTATCCTTTGCACTCTTATATTTATTTATTCGCTCTTCTCTTGTCCATTTGTAATTTGTACTTTTATTTCATACATCTATTTATTTTATACTAAATCATAATTGTTGAAATCTTGAATTTCTATCAATGTATTCTTAATGATAAAACCATAATTAACTAATGATCATTTGATCATTTATTTTCAGCATAAGTAATTTCAACTTGTTTAGTATTTAAGAGATTTAAAAATGATGTATCCATGCTTGGAGGAAAAAAAAAAGAAAAACATAATCCGATCATTTCGAAAAAAAAAAAATTTAACAAACCACAATTTATTCAAATTTTCATGTAATTCCAAATTACTCAATGGGTATAAAATTGTTCAATTCAAGCTGCTTAAAAATTTTTATTTTTTCAGAAATTCGAGGGATGTTTTTAAAAATTTAAAAAACAATTCTAAGCTTGTTTTACAATTTTATCACGTCGTATCACTGTGCTGTTACTGTTTTAAAGAAATTATTCAAACTTTCAACACTAATTTTTTCCCCGTAATTTATTAATTTTTATTGTCCAATTAAGATAATATCAAATTATTATGAATATAGGTTGAAATTATTCGTTACCATTTGCTTTTGATTTGAATATAATATAAGGAAAAGTTAATTTGTAAAGGTAAAACATAATGTTAAAGTAAGATATTATCGATTGAGATATCTGTCACTCAGTTACATCGAAAACTTTCAACTGTCCCAGTTCCTGTTGTCGATACCGTATTTTAGGAAAAGTTGGCAAGAACGGAATAATATAAAGGACAGCAAAACAACCCCTTTTCAATTGTGTGCATATTCGTAATGTGTCGGCTTCTACTTGTTTCCGTTCTTTCTTTTCCTTTCCATTGCTCTGAAATAGGCAAAATATGAATTAAAGCAATACGATTCGTTATTCCTTCATTTGAAATTTACGATTTACGTGAAATATACGTTTATGCGCAAATGTATTTGAATGTTCACAAGTGAGTTCGTTTTTTCAAGTCTAAATTTTTAATTTACTTCAAAAAGAAACTGCATTTAATATGCATTCTATTTTTTTATAAATTTGCTAAAAATGCGCTAGAAATTTAGTTTCAATTAAAATTTCTAGAATTTTCTAGCGTTTAAATGAAAATTTGCTTTACTTATGTTCTTCTGTGATAATGATGAGTAGGAATTTCATCCTCTTAATTAATTTCCAAGTAATCCACGTGGTCGGTGTAATTTACTATAAAAGCATTTTGCGCAAAACATTTCCACTCATTTCAGCTGCTAGAAGAGAGATTTCAATCAATCAGTTTCACATCATCCAGTAGATTTAGAATCTTGAATTTGTCTTCATAATGGATATATCAATAAGTCAAGGTGGCGCCACATCAACAGCCGCCAATGACACGACCGATTTTTGTGTCGTATGTGGCGATAAAGCTATCGGGAAGCATTATGGTGCCGTAGCTTGCAACGGATGCAAAGGATTCTTCCGTAGAAGGTATTTTGTTTTCAGTAACTTATACGACAAAATTAAATTAATCACAATGTGCATTCTTTATAACTGGTATTGAAGACAGACGTCATTGCCGCTTCCCATAAGTTCTTTTGTCTCGTCCTATGCCTCACAATTGTATTTGCTTTAGAAGTGTTGAACTTCAGTTTGACATTTATTCATTTTATTCATTTATTGCGAATCATTCGCAAAAAAGACCACATGTACGGCATCAGATGCTTTTTTTTTCGATATTTGCGTCAACTCATCAATTCAGTACGCAAAATATTGTTGCAAAGTCAAATGAAATAAAGTCTAAATTGTGGGAAAACAAAAGTGATCTCCCTCAGTAGCCTATTGGAAGAATCCAAGTTGGAAAATTCTCCAAGTGTCCGGAAACAAAACTTTCCGCACTCTGGACATCTTGGAAGATAAAGGTTTTTAAATTATTGAGTATCTCACTGGTAGTAATAACAGTAGGCGAAATGCAATGAATGTGGCAAAAGTTTTTAGATTTGATTCTGGAAATTTTAAGTGTTGAAAATTAATTTCAAATTTCAGAACAAATGATACCGTAAGAGTTTCGTTTAATAATATAAAATAACTCATCGAGATTTTCCATTGCCATTTCCGTAAAATATTTGAAATTAAAACTTAACTGTTATCTTTTCAAATTGGAAATGTCCATCATACGATGAATTGGTCATTTGAGAAGTACATCCTTGAATTGATCATCGTTGCAAGAACATATCTTGTAACATATAATCATTTCAAGTTCCATTTGCATACCCGTGTAAACTACCATTTTGCAGCGTTTGGCAAAATCTGCAGTATACATGTCGATTCAGCAAGCAATGTAACATTGATAAGGATCATCGGAATGCATGCCGATACTGCCGTTTTCAGAAATGTCTAGCAGATGGCATGAAACCGGAAGGTAAAGTATACACTTTTATTAGCTTACCGAATAAAGTCTATGAAATTTTCCACTTTTCAATTGACAAGATTTTAGAAAGTGCAAAACTAACTCTTATTTCTGTGCAATATACCCTTGATTATGATTATTTGTCTATACTATACATTATTGCAGGTTAAAATCTAATTTTAAATGTCTTAGAGTACATTTTGACTGATGTCCCAATGATCAAAATGCATAAATGCTGTTTTATCAGAAACTTTTCAAAACACATGTTGTCATTACTTCCATAATATATTATTCGATTCAAAACGTTCATTTCAATGAATTAAAAAGAAATATTTGTCATTGAATGTGTTGCTCATTTCATTGTGATTTACCTAAAATAGATGTTTTGTTATGTTAAAAATAGTTCTCTTTTTTATGCCTTTTTTGGAATTATTTCAAATAAATTTAAATAAAAATATTTTAGAATCATTATATTTTTAACAATCTTTTATCCATTCCAAAACTATCTGAACTTTGACTCAACCGATAATAAATGTTGTAAAAGGAGAAATGGACGAAAATTAAACTAACGATTGTATTTTTGTGTGGTAGAATGTTGTCTACCTGGTAAAAACCGTATTAATTGTATGACTTATTCTAGCAATCCAGAATGAACGGGACCGTATCGGTAGCACAAAACGAAGTCGTAAAAGAAGTCTTCCAGCTCATTTACAACCAACATCAACCAGCGGAGATGGTAACAGTGATTCGGGTAAGTATCACGGGGAACTCACGTAACTCTTCTCATTCTCTCACTTATCCACTCGTATATACATATATTAACTTTGACATTATTATTATTATTATTAGCTTGCAGATGATGCGCCATCATCAGCACGCATTGAACGGCGCTATAGTGAAGATGAAGCTACGACAGCGGCATCACGTCGTCTTGTAGAAATGATTGTGGATATTGAAAGTAGACTTCAAGGAAATCAAAATATCAATAATATTCTTGGAGGTGAAGGTCAAGAGAATAATTCTCGGCAGAGAAGTATATCGCTAATGATCGGTTGGGCCAACCTGCTACACCCGATTCCTGAGCTGCCATTCACTGATAAGGTTATTTATTTCTTAGGCTCTTTCAATGATTCAAACACTGATATCTTTCTCCTAATCATCATTTTCAAAGTTTCAGGTATTACTATTGAAGCATTGCTCATCAGCATTTTCGCTTCTCCATACCGTTCAACGTTCGCTTTCATCTACTCATATCGTACTTCCTAATGATACAATCCTGACCCTTACACCATTTCATTATCCCGATCTCGTTGCTATTGTAAGTCGTATCTTGGATGAACTTTTAACTCCTCTTCGTCGTATAAATGTTGAAAAGGCAGAAGTTTCGGCACTGAAAGCTTTGGTATTGTTGCATCCAGATGTGACGGGCTTAACTATTACGTCTCGTGAGAAGTTACGAGAGGCACGTGATGGTGTACTACGTGCTTTATTCACCTACTTTAAGCAGATTTTATCACCTGGCGACACCTCGGTACGACTCAGTAATTTACTCCTCATTATACCTTCTTTATATTCTGTCGCACAAACACTTACACAGAACAATCAACTTGGCGTCATTTTTGGACTTACGGATCAGAATCCTCCGTCAAATAAACACATCAGTGTGATGAGCGATTGTACTGATGAACATCCGGATATAAAGGACGATTTGAACAACTTATCAAAAGAGAGCAACAATGTTTTGTTCACCAAAACGCCAACTTTACTTACCAATTTGATAGCAAGCCAAGCCATTTCGGCTCATGATAACTTGCAAACTCCAGCAACGATAACAAATCCGGTCGCTTTACCGGTAAGTTCACTTTATTTAAATGATTTTGAAAAGTGGACCGAGATAGCTAAACTTTACTTAAGTGCAATGTATTGTTTATTTTTTCCCTGAGTAAATAATATGATGGACTGGATATCTGGTTGACTATCTATTCATTCATCTATCTACCTGTAAATCAAACAGATTTCCGACGTAGATGTCGATTAAATGAGAATTAAAATTTTAATTTTCACTGCCGTCGATGTTCTGAAATTGACGTTTGCATTACTACATTCTAGGTTCGTAGCTTCTTTTTTTTCCTCACAAAACAGTCTTTTCCTTGAAGAATCTTCTTTCCACTAGCAAAAAAATTGGAATAAACTTACCAACTTTTTACACTTTTATATCTTTTCATCCATCTACCTGTATCTGAGGAAGTATACTGAAATTTTTGAACTGCGGTATTTTCAGTTCTTCAATTGCTTAAAGAATGCAAGGCAAATAACAACAAGAACAGGTAGCTAATAGTATAAGTCCATTCTAGACAGCATTCAAAAAAATATGAAAAGGATTAACTCTTTTTGACCTTTCAAAAAGTCAATCAATTCTCATTTGAAAAGACAAACTTTTGTCGCACTTAAAATTCGTCTCATCCGATTTTCCACAACTGTAACAATTATGATATAGCTACCAAGAAATTATCCTCGAAAAGCATCGCGAATATGACTGCTTACAGTACTGATTAAGAATGACAAATTGATTGCATTTTTATCATCTCCATCTTTCAATCATTTTTATGTAGTAGTATTAATGAGACAAGTATCAGTACTTCATTTTTATGAATTATGGCATTTTGCACCTTATTAATTATCACTGTCAACACCTCTGTAACGAGAGAAAATGAGCTCTAATTAGTTGTTGAGTGTTCCGATTTCAGCTGCAACACAAAATTCTAATATTGGAATTTAGTTTGTTTAATTTAAAATTTTTCATTCACGACATTCATATCATTATCAAAGTTATGCACACCCTGTAATGATTCAGGTGCAATGTCTTCATCGGAATTAAACTTTTTCAAAAATTTGAAAAGTCAAGATTAGTCGATGAAACTGCTCCTTTTTGAATTTATGCACGGTTTATTAGGTCAAAAAATAGCATCGATTATGAAATTCCAGAAATTCTTGCACTGTGAACAATACAATTTATATCGACGAAATGAGGAGATTGTTTGTTTGCAGAAAAAAAGAAGTTGTTTTCCAATTTACAGCGTAGGAATTTCATCGTTCATTTTCATAAGAGATCTTTTGACAATGAAGATAGTGCCTAGGTATTTTCCCTGAAATATCCCCGAAATTACGAAAATTTCATGCAGAGGATGAATTGCTTCAGTTGTATTTTTGATATTACGATAGCAAAATCATTAGGAAAGCGATCATCTAAAATGGAATGTACCACCATTTGTAGCACTTTATCTGTATCTTTTGCACAAACCATCTGATATCGACACTTCTCGGAAATATCTCAAAATTATTTCATAATAAGAAATACTGTAGATAGAGAACAAATAACAGGAATAAAATTTCTGCAGAAACGATCGATGTAACAAATGAGGAGAAATCGATAATGTCGTAATTGATGGTTAGGGATGAAAATTATCACTACTTATACCAGCAAAATCTATTTCTTCTTAATTGTCACCCATCTTTTGTTTTAATTTTCGACTGCAATTTTGAAACTGATGAAGAATAATGTGATAAGATTAAGTTTTAAACTTATTTCCTACCACAATTTGAAGAGGATCATCAAGTCTGTTTGTGATTGTATGGAGCGAAATCAGAACTTAATGCTTTGAATTTTAATACATTTTTTGAGTTTTAATTCCTTCTTTTTCCTGAATAGAATTTTGAACTTGAATACGCTCAAATGGAAGTGAATTTTATCGTAAATAGGAAAAGCGATCAATTATATGAGAAAAGCGAAAATATAAATATTATTTAGATATATTATAAAGAGATGCCCTCACTGTATTTCAAGATTTAGTTATCAATTCTTTTTTTTTTTCAGCTGTTGACATCATCATCGTTGCCGTTGCAAATGAAAATGTTTATGACTTAGAAGCAGTTGAGGTATTTTGAAGAAGACATATCACTCAGCAAGTTCTCATCAATTTTTGGAATATTTATTCATTTCATTTATTCATTATTTTCATACCTGTTGTTGTAGTTGTTTTTAGTCCCTTTGAAGTAAGCGAGTTTATTTAAATTAATGTAATTTTTCTGTTAAATATTGTGGTCAAATTGCAAACTGTATGCAAATTTAGCGCCGTAGAAGCAATAAGGTAATTGTATCATAACACATCCAATTTCTGCCTTAGACACTTTCGTCTTATGCACAAATTTTGCGCCAGTTGGCAACTGTAATTTGTTTTCTTAGTATATTTTACTGATTTCACATTTTAAGAGAAATAATTAACAAAAACACGTCGTATCTGATTCTCTTTTAGAATTCATCTCTTCAGTCGACAAAAACTAATTTATTATCATCTTCAATATGATAAGATGAAATTTAAAATAAAATAAGATGAAATTTAAGAAATTTCAAAACATTTCGCCGACTATTTCCCATCTCAAATCATTCGTTATAATGTCATTTGTTGTTCAATCTACTCATATTTTATTGAAAAGAGCATCCATCTTCCCACTGCTTTAACATTATAAGCAAATTATAATGCTCTTTCATTGACCTTTTTACATCTTTTTCGTCTTTTTGGAATCAAAATTTTTTGTCGATAAAAACGTGTACGGAAAACGAAAGCTTCTCGCTAAACATTACGTAACCAATAAACAAGAATTCACATGAGTACGCGCTAAATATTACGTAAAGGTTTGTAGATATGAAGTGAAAAAACTTCCAGACGTTATGCCATATCTATAATTTACGTTAGCATCTTACCTTGTTCTTTCATGTCTTTCCCCTCCTCCAATCATATGACTTTGTATCGCGTAATTCATTGATCATTTTTTCTTTTTTTTTTTTTTTGAACTTTTGGCGCTACCTTATTTCGTGATATACAATTGTTACGTGCAGGAAATCTAACCGATAAATTGTATTCCATTTCCCGACATTTCGCATCCTTCGGAATATGTCACTCATATATTTTTATTATGTTAATTTGAGAAATTATATTGACAAACCGGGTAGTTCAATTTTTATTGCGTCTGTAAGCCGATACTATTACGTAGCAGATGAAAAGATCACTCACTAACATGGAAATTTCGACTCGATATCCGATCCGCATCAACTGACCAAGTAATCTACGACATCTGTTATACTCTCATAGAGATGTTCGCACATTATGTACCTTGCAAGCAAAAGATCGAAAACCATAACTTTTTTTACTCTTCATCATGTATTTCCGTGAGATCACTGATAACCAGTGATCGGGAGGTTATATGAGCAAGAAAGTAAGGTAAAGGGAAATCCATGTATTTTTTTAGCAAAATCAGTAGTAGGTGCTGCATCACTTATATGTTGTGAAAAAGAAACTTGTCACTGCTCAGTGGTTTGATGAATAAATTCCGGTCCATAATTATAGAAATTCAAAGAAATCATCGGAATATCAATCATTTTAATTCATCACAATATTGCCATAATGTCTCATTGTATCTCTGATCGATCGATTCTTAGATCTATTTCCATGAACATCATGACCACAGTTAAAGATGGTTGGATATGGTCTCAAATTCCTTACTAAGTCTATATATGAAATGCTATACGAATTTACAAACAATAAAACAAAAAAAAGCAGAAAAGCACGAACTTCATTAAAATTAGAGGATCTTACATCCATTACTGATTTCGTGAAAACAAACAATTTCGTTACTCCGTGGCTTCATTGATGCTCCTTTTTTTCTTACTTTGTCCGGATCTCAGTACAATGCATATCTAGCATCTTTAAATGAAGGGATAAATTTCATTTCTCAAGAGAAAAAAAGGGGACGAATTCATTTGTGTCACTTCTTAACGACCATGTGCAAAAATTACCCAGTTCTGCATGATTTAAACTTAGACATCCCAGTCGTTGAAATTTTGATATGTAAAAGCGGATTAAAAGAAAACATAAAATAAATGAAAGAATGGACTGAAAAGCTGAAATAATTTTAAATCTGAAAACTTTGCCTTCATAACCCAAAGATAAAATGTAATCCAATTTTAAGTCAAATACTACTCATACGGGAGTTCCTGAATATGATAACTATCTGTTTGAAATAAGTTAACTCTTAATTCCTATCGCATTTCGTCCCATTCTTTAAACTTGCTAAAGGAATGAAAGAAGCGTATCCCTTTTTGGCATTATTTTTTTCATCATAGAAGACTGATGTTTCAGCGATGCCTTGAAATCAGGTAAAAATGTGATTTATACTAAAATCAGTTGGTAACAATTGCATTGAAATGTATTTTAATAACATTGGCATTGCAGAAAAACAGTAGCGTATTAATTTGAAAAAAAAAAAGTGAAATTTGAAAGAAATGCGGGAAATGAAAAACTGACCCTTCTAGTTGGGATTTTTTCCTAGAAAATTAACACAAATTATACTAATTTCTCAGTCTCTAAAATAGAATTTGCTTCAATCAGGATTGGGAAATGTTGTTGCTTACCACTTGCTTTAAATATGTAACAATAGCGAAAGATGGGAACAAATGTTTCGGTAAAGTTTCTTTTCCAATAGGATATCGATCCAACCCCAAATTTAATGTTTAAAATGAGGGTAAGGAGTCCATCAGCTTTTCTACATTCTTTACTAAAATAATGTTTCAAACTGCCAGAATGTTCGACTATAGACATACAATTGGAATTCAAATATTGCCATAACGAGTCTAGCATATTAATATGTTGAAAAACTTAATTATGATATGTTATCGAAGGCTTTCATTCTTACATAAAATTACATAGTCAACACGGGTAGATAAAGGATGAAACTTTTGGGCAATTCGTAGCCCAACGTTAAATGAAAATAACCACCGGATCTTTTTCAAAGTGAATTAAGAAAGCACAGAATTTTACAGAAAATGTTGCGCGTAATTCATACCCAAAGCAAATGCATAGACCATCGATTCCACATAAACTTCAGTACAGATTAATTCAACATATGGCAACAGCCTGTCACATTCAACAAGCACGACCTGAAAAAAGCGAGTTAGAATTTCCTAAATAAATTAAATAGTAAATACAAAACTTCATGAGCTTTCAAGATGGTTTGAATGATCTTGCCATTCAGTGCAACTAAAGATGTTTAGTTTTCTCGATAATCAATGCCAAATATTTAGTTCGTGTGTCCTTGCACTCAGAGAGAAAGAAGCTTTTCTAAATAATATATATAAAAGAAAGGGAAAAATAATATACCTCAATGATTTCACCATCATCCAGTTTCTGTTTTGGGTTTTTATTCTCTGGTGCATTACCATCAACTTCGACCATCATAAAATTAACGCTTTCATCCGCAAGACCAGGGCTTAAGCCTTGTTTACCTTTTGTGCATGATAAAACCTATCAAAGAAATAAAAAAAAAAAAAAAAAAAAAATATGAAGAGAACTAGAACATGAAGAAATATAAATTGCACAAAAGAGTTCTATTAGCAAAGAACGACCAAACAAACCTTTGTAGCGGTATAACCTGTTTCTTCTTTTAATTCACGCAAACCCGCAGCCTCAACAGTTTCTCCTTCATCGATTAAACCTGAACAGAAAACCGAAATTGTTTAAAATTAAAAGAAGGACCACGAAGTATAGTGAAATTTGTACCAGGATAGAAAACCTCGGTAACTGGAAATTCTGAGATTTTTCAATAACAATTTATGTCTCACACGAGAGATTTGTTAGAAATCAAGTGAATGGCAATACCTTAAAAAACCCTACAAAAATACGCCACAAAAATTAGAAAACTCCCCGCAATTACAATATTTATGGAATGAAAAACTAATTTATTTTAAAGATCCAAAAGAATTTTTTTCAGGAGAGGGAAAAAAAGAAACGTATATGTTTACGAGAGTATTACTATTGTCATGATGTCTTTAAGTCATTACAGTAAAAAAGGAAGTGTTCAAAATTACTGAATTAACCAGCTGGGAATTCCAGGCACATGCCAGCCATAGGCATTCGATATTGTTTGATGAGGATAAAGTACTTTTTGCCATCTTTGTGCAAAGTTGCTAACACATCAACACCATCTGGTTTCGAACTTGGAACTGTTCGACGATGAACCGACTCCCAAACCTTCAATTTATAAGAATAAATCCTCTTTCCAATACTACAACTCGTTTTACCTGTGGAATAAGTAGTCATACCTAAACAAAGACTAAAAGAAATATTTTGCGCATCAAAAGATGGTCATGTTAAGCGCAAAGTATTTATGTTACTACTCAGAAAGATAAGTCATATTACTTTTTGTCTTTTTCAGCCTTTTTTACTTCTTTCCACTTTCTTTTTTCCAATAAATTTCTAAAAGTAGATTATTGTTAGAGGTCATAAGCCATATTCCTAAATGAAAAGAGCGAATCTCAAAAATACCTTAAAGAGGGCCAAAATGTGAATTAATGTCATGTTACTTTTGATAGTTTTCGACACTCTTTTATGAATTTCAATCCCAAATATGCATCCATTCGGTTATATATGTCAGCTTGATTTTATTTAATTAAACTAAAGTATAAAACTGAATGAAATGGTTAGAAAATAAGATTGACAACCCATTGCAGACACTCGCTTAGGAGATCAAAATAGTTTAACACCTGTTCTGGTGAGGTATCACATTTACGAAATCGCACTTCACGCATTTTCAACCATTTTCCATCATATACGAATTTTGGCTGTTCCAATATCTTGAATGGACATCCAGCAAACATGTCTAAATCATTCTAAATAAGATTATAGAAAAAACTTTGAAGTAAACATTTGCACTTGAATCTTCTGGAATTTTTGAAGATTTCATAGCACTATTAAGTTTTCTTTCCCTAGATCACTTAAATGACAGAACTGAATATTAAGATGAGGAATTCTTTCTATAAGATGTTACTCAAACTGTTTTTTGAAATGTAAAATATAAATGAACATTATACTTCATCCATTTAATTTTTAATTACTTCAAATTGGAAAGTTCAAAGTTCTCAATTTACTCAGACTATTCAATTAGTCTCTTACATCACATATTGAACGTATTCAAATAGTAGCCATTGTTCTCTTCACAATTCCTCCTTTAAATTATAGCAAAAATATGGCAACTTATTGCTCACTTCCGACAGCTTCTGAATACTTAAATGACGTGTAAACCAAAGGTACAAAAAGTGACATAATATAAGAAAATAAGCAGACAATGTCATACTATCCAGCCACAGACTAATTATATCTCATCGGTCAGGAAATTATGTACCATAGCAAGTCAATAAATATTAAAATTTATAAAACTTGCGGTAAATTAAAGCAATGAATTGGCAATATGAGCCGAATACAAATTACTGACAAACATTCGCAGTCAAAATAAACTTTGTCCACTACCAATCCCCTCTCAATCGTCCACCCATTGGCTATTCGTGTATAAGCACACTCAACTGTCTCTTGTACTCTGACCATATGAGGAAGATGCTTTCAATCTATGTAACTCTTGACAGCTATTGCTATTTCATCGTTTCTTCAATTCACCTCTCATTTCGTTCTTTTCCATTCTACCGATCTCTGTTATCTCTTCGACAATTATATTTCCTCAAGTACCATCGATCTCTACCGTCTCTTCGTATATTGCATCTTTTTGTTGCTATCATTCTTTGTTGGAATATATTGCCAGACTTCTTTCAGTCACTCATTATAATGTTATTTCTCATTGCTCTCACTCTCTAATCCTCACTCTTTTACATTATCACCAATAATTACACGATACCACGGGAGGAAGCAAGTGGTATTAGTTGGATAGGCTTGTTGGCAGGATGGTCTTATCATGTTAACGCATTCGTTCACTTCCTCTCCCGTTATTGCGGGGATTTCTCCCAGATCACTGGGAATTTTCGGGTATGTATGTATTGTTTTATACTTCATTTATTGTTATGTTGAAACCTATTGCAGTGTAATCGATATTTACGATAAAAGGTGGAAGCATTATTTAGTGGTTGGGAATGACAGGAACTGAAGTAATGGAAGAGAAGAAACTTAGTAAAAAGTAAGTGACTATTCTTCGTTGCAATTATCATAATTAGTAAAGTGATACAGTTATGGTACCATTCTAAGGTACTGTTAAGATAACAACAGCTGATACTATCCTTACTGTTTGACAAATGATTGCAAACACTGTTCGGCGTGTTCAACTAGAATGGCATATTATGTCGCGAGCACTGTTACGATATGTCAATGGTTCAAACGTCACGCAGAAACGATGCAAAAGGTATATAACTGTTGAATGTGTCTCAGGTTGGTCTCAGCTAGAGTAGGAGGAGACTGTTTAGCTGATTATCCATGGAATTAGCTGGAAGTATCATCGTTGCGACACTTGCACAAGATTCATTCATGATTTGTTGAGTTTGGTTTATATTTATATGTATGTAACTGTGGTTTCTGTTCTCAGCGAGCAAAAACGGCAGTTAAAAGCGCAGCAGAAGTTGAAGGAAAAAGCAGAAAAAGAGCTACAACGAGCTGCTACAACTGCTACAACAACAGAGAAAAGCAAGCGAGATGCAAAGTTGGCTGATCCATCGGATCCACAGGTTAGTTAGTTGTGAATCTTTCCCTGTTATGCTGTTGCATATGTTGATATATGTTACATGGTTTCAACCACTATTAATAGTTTCAAGCTTTATTCTCATTGTTCTTGTGATTCTCATGTGAAATCTCTGTTTTGGTCAACTCTTCAAACTCTCATAGTCAAGCCCAGGAAAATAATTAACTTAAATGTCGTGGTTACAATTTATTATAAAAGTCATTTATAACGTCTAAAAAAAATAAGTAATCTGTATCCAGTTGAACAGTTTGTTCCCTCAATATAAAAGTTCTCACCAGCTTTGACTTTAGTACTTGTATTTAAGGAGTATTTCAAAATGCGGACTGCTTTGATCAACGAACTTCGAAGCAAAGGGATTAATCCATATCCCCACAAATTTCACGTTTCGATATCTTTGACCGATTTTATCTCCAAGTATGACAGCTTGGAGAAGGATGTTATATTGAATGACACTGTTCAAAGTGTGGCAGGTAAGTATTCTTTCTTGATTTGCTTATTGCATTGCCTAATTTACTTTTTTTTCTAAATTGGCATTTTTAGGGCGAGTATTTTCAAAACGTGAATCGGGAGGAAAATTAATATTTTACGATCTTCATGGAGAAGGAACACGTCTACAAGTGCTTGCAAATGCTAGGTTCATTTTGCAAATCCAGAAATTATTCAAATTGTTTGAGAGACTTTATGGAACACTCATGCAATTAATATTAATAGAAAATACTCTTGCTTCTTTATGATATAAATTGATTTGCATTCAAAATTTACAGATTTCACAGTGGTAGTGAGGCATTTGACAGCCTTCACGATCGAATCAAGCGCGGAGATATTATCGGTGTGAACGGATATCCAGCAAGGTCTAAGACTGGTGAACTTAGCATTATACCATATGAGGTAGATATTGGAGATTCATCAACCTTCGCATAATTTATCATTCGCATAAAATTAGTTTGGTTTCATCCAAACTGAATTTTATTCAACTTAGACTAATTTTCTCTTGCAAACTTTTTATAATTGTGTGCAGGTCATATTATGTTTCAGATCATTCAGTTGACACCTTGTTTGCATATGTTGCCACACACACATTTCGGTTTGAAAAATCAAGAGACTAGGTATGTATGAAGTTTGCGGAGTTTTCCATGAAACTGATTCTGTGATTCATTTGTTTCAGTTCAGAGTGCTATAAATATGAGTGCGTACGGTTAATTTGTGAATTTTTTCATTAATTTGTACAGCCTTAAAGCTTAAAAATCAATATTTCTTTTATATGTGAAAAAATTAAATTGCCAACGTTTTCTTGAAGCGAATATATTCGATTTGTTTGTTTGAAATCACAAATCTGTTGCAGATATCGGATGCGTTATCTCGACTTGATTATGAATCCTGATGTCAAAAACAGATTTGTGACTCGATCAAGGATAATCAGTTTTTTGAGACGTTATTTTGATAACCTAGGTTTCTTGGAGGTAGATGATTAAATCTCTTCAGTTTTGTATACTTTTTTACAAAATTTCCTTCCTGAAATTTTACAAATTTCCCTTCGCGAAACTCAACCATTCCTTTTTTTACAACTCTTCCAGTTTTGCAGACGTTTGATGTTTTGGATTCTATGGGCAAGAATTGTGATGATATAACTTCATGCTTTTAGGTTGAAACACCTATGATGAATCTTATAGCTGGCGGTGCTACAGCTAAACCGTTCATCACACATCACAACGACCTTAATATGGACCTTTACCTTCGAGTTGCTCCTGAATTATATCTAAAGGTTCTTCATTCTAATAATATCAAAGTTTATAACTGTAATCTTTACGATAATTTTTTTTTCCTGTGTATATTTTTATTCAGTTTAATTGTACACAGGAACCTTTTGAAATTTGCTTATTCAAATTTCAGATGTTGGTAGTGGGTGGCATCGATCGTGTTTATGAAGTAGGACGTCTGTTCCGTAATGAAGGAATCGACCAGACTCATAATCCAGAATTTACTTCATGCGAATTTTACATGGCTTATGCAGATTATGAAGACCTAATGCAAATTACTGAGGATTTGCTATCGAGTAAAGATTTCCTGTGCAATTTTTATGCATTTATAATCATCATAACTTTGCAGCGTGACCTATTTCACTCTTAAAATTTTGTTTCTCCGTCTCGAGTGGACAGAAATCAATGTAAAAAAAGGCGTTATTATTATAAGCGCCATAAAGGGTGTAAAAGAATGCTTAGTTTGAATTAGTTGAATAATTTTTGTAAGTGTACTGGTTTTCGACCGTAGGAGCTTTTATCAAGAAATGCTTGAATGTGTAACTATATTGAAAGTTGATTTGTTTTATTTTAATAAGGTCAACTATGCTTTATAGGAATGGTTCATTCTATACATGGAACTTACAAAATTCAGTATCATCCGAATGGTGTAGGCGAGGATCCCGTATATGAAGTGAGTTCATGCATGCTTTTTTTTAGCGTTTTCCTTCCGTTATATAGCGAATTAGTGGAGTTATCCGATGAACCTCTGTGTTATTTCTTATCATGTGAATTAATTGACTTAACTATATTCAAAGTTGTCAAATTATGACTGATATGAGAATCATACAAATCAAGTTCACTAAAAATGACTTTATTTTCCAAGGTTGATTTCACACCACCTTTTCGGAGAGTAAACATCTACGATGGATTACAAGAAAAACTTGGTGTTCAGTTCCCTCCAGCTGATACTCTCGGCACAGATGGTTTGTTCACTTTATGGTTCTGCAATTTCATTTCGTGTGAATTATTGATTACTTATATTTTTTGTCATTTTTCTGAAGTTTTAACATTAATATTTCTAATACTAAATTTCCTTAATTTTCAGAAGCCAATAAATTTCTTGATAAGTTAGCAATTGAAAATAATGTCGAGTGTCCAGCACCACGAACAACGGCAAGATTGCTTGATAAGGTTCTTCTTGTACCATAAAATTATTCAGCTTCTGTGTCACACGTATACGTCGTTCAAGCAGACAGCGAGAATCATTTGTGAAAAGCAGCTATGTAATTAAAAAAACATTCAGTGTGCAATTTAAGCAAAAAATCAACCACAAGATTATGAGATCATTGATATAAGTCCTTTTAACATAGATGTCTAGTTATGGTCAGGCAACTGATTTAATCACCATTTTGTTGTGCTATTTTCAGAGCCACAACATTCTAGATAACATTAACTACTCATTGTAGTTTTTTTCCCTGTGGAAGTTAGTAGTTAATATCTGGTTCTTGTTGATTCGATTCAAATCTAAGAAAATGTCCCCTTACGTTGTTGTATCTTAGCTATTCCAGCGTTCTGATGAGATTTCAGGTAAGTAGGGCAATAACATGGGAAACATTTTCGCTTCCCTTTACTATGTTGGTTAAGAAATTACTTCAGTTAATTGGTGAGTTTTTGGAGCCAACATTTATATCGCCAACTTTTCTCACTGGACATCCAGAAGTAATGTCACCGTTATCGAAATGGCACCGTTCGATTCCTGGCCTAACCGAAAGATTTGAATTATTTGTAGTCACCAAAGAGATCGTTAATGCCTATACGGAATTGAATGATCCATTGACGCAACGGCTTCGTTTCGAAGAACAAGCAGAAGTACTATTTTTTGATTTTTCTGATTTTCCAGTGGTTCTTTTTGAAATCATGTTTCTTACGAATGACGATTTTCTCTATTTCCACATAGTTATTTTTCAATTCCCCTGTTGATTTTTTGTTTTATCAGTAATTTGCTATGAAAATAATGCTCTTCTCATTATTTCAAAGTAATTTTAAATATTTTTAGTATTCGAACGGTATTCTGGATGTTGAGTAAAAAACATTAAAATGTATCGATTTAACGTGTAAAAAACATTAAAATGTATCGATTTAACGTGTACGTGTCCGATTTGCAGCAAAAGCAAGCAGGTGATGACGAAGCACAAATTATCGATGAGAATTATTGTACTGCATTGGAGTACGGTTTACCGCCAACTGCTGGATGGGGCATCGGTATTGATCGATTGACGATGATCTTAACTGACACTAATAATATCAAAGTATGCTAGTCTGTTTCTAGTCCTTATTTTCCAAACTAATAAGTTTTTTTCGCACGTGGAAAGTTAACTACTTAAATAATGGGATCAAGTGTGCACTCTAATCGAACGATCTGGCTCGTAGTTTAAAGCATAATAAAAAAGAAGGATTTGTTTTATAGTTCTGTTGAGATAGTAAATTAAATTCAAGTGTTTCAAATTGGAGTTGAAAATAAGGAAGTTGATTAATTTTGACTGTTTGTAAGAACAATTCCTCTCCACAGTGCTGTGATCCAAAACGTTTAAATGAAATAGGAGTGAATATTGCATGAGGAATAAAAAAAGAAAAGTGAGCTTTTTTTGTTTAAATTTTGTTCTTGAATGGACCTGGAATTCGGAATTTTATTCAGGAAGTCTTGTTTTTCCCAGCAATGCGACCTGATGATAAGATGACAAACGTGTTGGACGAAGGAGGTAATGTCCAATAAGGCGGATCTGTGAAATTTATATTTCATAATACATTTTGATATTTAAAGCATTACTAAGGTTTACTTCAACAATTAAGTAACTGAAAAATTCGTACGCTATGGCTGGTATATTACTGCAAGACCCCCTCTGTTATTGATCTTTTATGAACGATCCCAGAAAAATCATGCCAGGTTTCATCTATCATATATGATAAGTTTGCATAAAACTGGCTTACATATATATGAACAGTGGTAGCCGCTTAGATGAAAGAGTTTTAAAATCTGCCAAATTCAATAGTTTGAATGCAAAAAATTAAAATGAGAGGAGTTCAAAACCAGCTGTTCCTTGAAATTTTAACTTTAGGTTAACTTATATTGATTGTACCAAAATGTGATGCTTTAACTTACTATTTGTTGTTGACTTTTTATTTTTAATCAGATGATGAATCTATATTTCTTTCTCTCCTTGTTACTTCTTTAGTTTTTTGAAAATTTCTCATGCTGGGCTCGTGACTTTGAAATTAATATTCACTGTGTTTCACTGATAAACATTTGATGGGTTCAATATGCATAAGTGCATAGATAATGAAGAACTGCTTTTCCTTTTCTTGAAGCAAAGCAAAATAATAAGTAATGAATCCTAATAGCTCTTATGTTTCTTTTTAGAACTATGAAAACACACTTTTAAAGAAATGGTCGACTAAAATACATCTCATATCACTACCTTCTGGGAGTAAACTATTAATTGGATTTTTTGGGTCCATTATATATGGAGTAAAATCGAGATTGTCCAACATAATACTCTTCCTCCTGTTGTAATTAATGGGTATGCACCATTCGAAACCGTATCTCTCACATCTTTCAAAAAAAAATATCTGGTGATGTAAAATGCTTGAAGTACCAAAACAGTTAATTTCTTATTGACTGTTAATGTTCTGCTCTTCTGAAACTCCTTAGGTAGTACAACTGAACTATGGCTATTCTTATAGTTCGGTTTGCCAAAACACCACATTTGCTTTTGCCACCCTATATTTTGGGACGTAACGAAACTACTTCAGTGGCATCGATCATTAATCCCTTGATGTTTCCTGGCTAAAGCTTGTACATTTTATACTGCGAACTTTAGGTGGTGATTTTACATCAACTACCAGTTTTGTTAGACCTTTCATATATTTCAGATCAATGTTTGTGGAATTTAGATGTGGTGATAAGCTTGATCAACACATCGTCCTCGTTGTCATTCCTGAAAGACTTGAAAAATTAGCTCTTAAAATTTTCCAAACATATTTTAACACAGCATATTTCTGTCAACACATTAAAAAATGGAACATGCATTTATTTGGAATGATTATTTGAACAAAATTCTCAGAAAGGAAAATACCACAACATATGCAGTAACAATAATTACACGCAAGTTTGTTTGTCATAACAATGAAAATACAAAGATAAGTTTCAGTTCACAATGAACATATCAAAAGGCTAACGAAATGAATGTAATCAAATCCATAGCAAATTAATATGCAAGATTCTGAAGCTTCAGCAATTTTAACAGCAAAGGAGGAAAGGATTAAAATTTGAAAATGCAATTACAAACCCATAATATTATTACAAAACAAGTTAAAGTGTTTATAATCTCCAAATTACAGTATTACTGCATTTTGAACAAATCAGTCAACAAATTCGAACTTCAAAAGGCGTTTATGGAATCACATTCCAATCTTAAGCACAACAACAAACAGAATAGAACTCAAAAACTTTGGCGATTCCTAGATCTTTCTAGATTATATTGATGGAAAAGAAAAAAAACATGAGAATTAATAACGATACAGCAGACGTAATAATATCACGAGATTAAAGATTTTACTTGAAGAAAACTCAGATCTTATAAGAGAACACTTACACTAACCTAAACACATTTGGACTGCAAATTTCGAGATTTCTTCCTACTACAAATTCTTAGGTTTCATACTGGTTTTTTTCATTTAAAGATTATGAAAGAAAGGAATCGTAGAATTCAGCGGTTTTTTGAGAAGAAAATTCTCAACTTCGGCATCCAACTTCTTCCCGAAATTCTTGATTATCTCTGAAGTTTTTTAGCATCAGCATATAACAAATGAATATAAAAGACTTTCTTCCTTTATAATATCGAATTATGATCAGGGTATTGTCGACAAGGCAGGAAACGGATTCTGTTTACTAATAACCAGCTTCTTATGCATGTGACTGAGGTATCCTTTAATTTTTTTCTGAAAAATAGAAGGCAAAAATAACTACAGAAGATTATGAAAAATTAAAATCAATTCTTCCGAAAAATCTTTAACATTAACCACAAAATGTTCATTTGAATTGAAAATTCCTTCCCGTATTTCAATTTTTCTCTTCCAAACGAGCTCAAAGTATGAGATCACAATGTAAAAACCAAGTCTTCCAAGGCATTGAGATTACAGATAGTATAAAGGTCGAACTCACCTCCACGATCAAATTTGCAAGTATGCATTCTAGTTCGTCTTCATCCATGTCCTCAATGCCAAGCCATCGGATGGCACACATAAATGCCTCATAAGAGATTTGGTTTGTTCCATATATTCGAGTGCTGTTTAAAAACCGAATTAATGGAGTGATGTAATTTATTAAGCCACTTTCTCATAACCCCTAATCATTAAAGTTGAAAGTTTTCGTATTGATAATCAACAGCAAAACTGACACCAGCGATGGAATAAAGATAAAATAGTGTGATATAATAATTGATTCGAAATAAAAACAATAACAGCGTCAAACTAACACTTTCTTGAACAAATTACGGAACGCAATAATTTTCAATTTCTCCAGCATAAGAAATATTCCACATTCTACAAAGAAGCGCTCATTTTCCATTAATGTTTCATCGAGCTTTTTTAAATTCCCATCCCTTAAATGAGACTAAATTCGTAAGCATAGCATACAAAAGTTTCAATATTTTCAAAGAAAAAGGCGCATTTAAAGACATCAGATACTGCTAGCTTATAAAACTCACTTGACACTTTCAACAACGGTAGCAAACTGTTGCAGCTGATATCGTTTCAATAAATCTACACTTGGCATATGACCAAGAAACATCTTCACCGGTACCAAATAAATCAATATAAGCCGTTTATTTCTTGCACAATGAGATGGACAGTTCCGAAAAGCATAAGATAATGATTCTTCAGCTGGAATATGCATACTTCTTCAAGGAAAACTCTAGAAACGAGAACTTGGGTTTCACTATTTAATCATAAAACCTCTATTTAATCATACAATCAGCAACTAACAGAAGCCGAGTTTTTCCAAAACTTAACTCACAGAACTACATACATGTTTCTCAAAATCTTTTTTTTTTTTCTACTACCAAAGCAAAAACAAACATACATAACGATAAATCTGAATCAAACATTGCTTTACGTCCCAAATAATATTTGTATGTAACTTTATCAGCCATTGAAAACGTCTGATATAGTGGACCACTGTTATCTATTGCTCTAATGAGTGGTTTCAGCAGATTCAATTTGTTTATCTAAAAAGTAACTGAATTAAGAAAAAGAGTTCAGTCATCAGACGAATTTGACAACTTGTATCTCGAAATCCATTTAGAGCCAATTCACAATTTTACATTATTACCGAAGTTACATTATTAGATTATTACCGAAGGGAAAATGGTCCAACAAAGTAAGAAAACATGAATCAAGCAAGGTTCAATTAGTTTTAAAAAAAAAATCGATCGCAACATACTCTGAAGTAAATTCGGAACAACTGATTCGTGAGATTAAGCATTGCCATTTTCTTTGATGCATGAATTTCTGCTCGTCTGGAATTAACAATTTGATGCGAAATTTCAGAAATAGTTCCTTTAAAAAAAGATTTTAAGAAGGTCTTCAGTTCCATAACACTCAAAAGTTAGTGTTAATGATTCATATGATTAAATGATTTGCCTCGTCTAATTTTTACTTCTTTAAATCACAAAAACTTTTAAATTACATCTGGGACGCTTATTTTTTTAAGTGTGCATTATAACGACAAAAATCATGGTAAAATAAAGAGTAAGACAGGGAAGGTGGAACTCACACATCAGCGACACATGTTCGATAACATTCCATAATATAGGTGGCAGATTGTTCATAGCAGCTACTCTTCTCAGGATCACGTAACCGAGATGGTTTATTATCAGCCTAAAATATTTGAGATTGCAGCGTCGGTAACTTAATAAGATGACATAAAATGTTTGGACGATATGAAATTTAAATTTAGAACTTACAGAACGAGCCAAAAGCCGCAGATCTGTGCAGAGAGTATACAATATTGGTAAAAACCAGTTCTGATCTTTCTCCTTTTGTAAAATTTCTTTATTGAACAATTGTACAGCCTACAAAAAAAACCTACTTTCTATAAAAGTTATACAACCAGTCTTATGTTGGTCAAATCATATATATATATATATATACAAAATTGAGGTAATTTTTTGCGGATATCAACAATCACACAAATCTGCTCAAAAAACACTGTGTTGTCTTTCCTCTTTTTTTTCTATCAAGATTATTAAAACTTAAAATGAAAGAGCTGAAGAAAGAATTCAAATCAACCTGAACATGTGTGTTGAAAGCATTTTCGAAGTGCTCCTTATTCAAATGATAGATGACAGCTAGATGTAAGCATGCTATCTCATCGAAACTATTATTCAGATACAATCGACGTTCATTTTCTGCTTTCTCTAACTAAAAACAGTATTACTAATGCCGTTAGCTTATTTCCAATGGATTTTTCTAGCGGATATCACCAATTTAATCAAAGGAAACATTTACTATTATAAAATAAAACTCTGAATTCATCTCAATGATTGTTACCAGCAGTATCAGCTATGAACGTCTAAGTATTACTCGAAAGTTCACCTGTAGAAATTTCATATGCACGTGAGCGTCTCCTATCGAAAGTAATTTTGCAGCTTCTTCGGACAACTCCCAACTTCCGCCTGATAACAAATCATTCAGCCTTCTGAAATAGTCATTCAAACTCCGTAACGGCGAACTCATCCTGAAAATTAAACCCATTCACTATTTTCCAATACTGAACATATACTGATAATGTACAACACACGTGCAGCACATAAAGTACACGTACGTAATCGAACAGAGGGCACTAACACAGTTTTAAATTTGTTGCGTTTGAAGTCACATATGATGCGAACTATATAATAGACAATGAGAAAATCTAACGTGGCATCAAAGATTGATAAAGTAAGAATAGCATTAATGAGGCAGAGACCAGAGAATGCTGGAGTTTAAAAGACCAAACATATCTGGGAGAAGGTAGAGAAAAAGACAAGGCACCGTTAGTTTATAGCGAAGCGGACGTCGCTTTTTTTTTTCGAAGTCTTCCAGAGTTGGCCTAGTAGCTAGGCCGATGTAACGTTAGGAATTGAGTGTACTGGATTAGCAGTTATCCATTAAGTCGAATTATTAATTTTAAAAAGAGTCGAACCTTATCAGGTCGGGAATATAAGCAGTAATAAATGAGCCTTATCCCATCCATAGTTTACACATTATTACAAATGAAATGCAATAAAAGACAATATGAAATGCTGAAACTCGTAGGTCGTAAATGCATGATCTCTACAACCATCTGTTGTTGAATTATCAGCAGTGTCAGTAAGATAAATGGCTGACTGCATTTTTGTCGAGTATCACTTACTATGCGCATTGCTTTTATTCTGTAATATGGCGATAACTTCACGAAGCTTTTACCAAGCTGTGCAATCATAATTTTGGAAAGTTTTTGCCATACACATAATGCGTTTATATTTTTAAGAAGTGTGCAACGACCGATTTGATACTTTGTTCATTTCAATGGATTTAACTGGGCAGGAGGAGGATAATGGAACAAGAAATGAAGTACTTGAATCAAACTGTTCCAAACGAAGTACTTTTAGTTTTCATCGCGAGGAAATTCAGGAAGACAGGAAAGATGTTGGTGATCTTGCAGCACTTGATAGCAATAATGTTGCTGTGTACAGTGCTGCTGCTCTTGAGCAAGGCCTATTGCAACAGGCATGGCATTTTTTTTTTTCTTTGAACAATTTCTGATTAACTCAGTTCATACAGATTGATCATTATATAATCATCAAAAATTTTTTTAGCAATCTATTACTTGTAACGATATATTTTAATGCATTGAATCTTTTGGTTTTATATGCTATAATTTTTACATTATTGGAAGAAAATTTTTAGTATTCTCAGCCACGGTTGAGACACTCTAGTAACTGATCTTTTAAATGAAACAAGAAGTTCCTTTAAAGTAAAGGGAGGTAATAAGTTAAAACTGATGACTTTATTGTGTCTATACATATAAATCTATGTAAGATAAATCTATGTAAGATTTGTTCTTGTCTACCTTATGTTAATTTACACTTAAAATTTTGCTTTATAATAATACGTATGTTCATTTTTCTTTTAGGTTGAAAGAACGTTTACTGAAAATGTCGCTGTCTTGAAAACTGCAATGTCACAGGATGCAAATCCAGAAAGGTTGCCAAATTTTATAGTTAAAAATGCACAATCTACGTTCGTAAAGCATGGTGATATGACTCCTTTTGAAGTGCTCGATAAAGCACGAAATGATAATTCAGAAACTGTATTGGAAGAGCTGAAAATTGGCAAGAAGAAGAAGGTATAATTCGCTTTTAAATCCGATTTAAATGTTTGTAATTTACAAATTTATTTTGTTTAGTTTTTTTTACTTTCCAACAATTCCTTAAAAAGCGAAGAACAATAAGAGTTTCAGCGGTTATGTTCTTCCAAATCCAAAGATTTTGCTCTTAATATTTTTACACTGTTTTTATTTATTAGGCAAACATCACAGTGAAATTGGAAAGTAACGAATCAATGACTCCTGCATCCGACAGTGAATTTACTCAGAGCGAAGATGATGGAAATACGTCGTCTGAAATGGAACCTATAGCAAAGAAGAAACGTCGGCTAAAAGTTGCAAAAATAAGACAAGTTGACGAGAAAGAACTAGACGATGCTGACGATGACTGCTTTAGCAGAAGAATACGGTACGAAGTTTGAATGAAGTATCGAATTAAATCAAGTAATTGTCATTTGATGTTCGAGTTTCTCATTAAATCCTGAAAAATCCGTTTGATTAGATGTTTTAATATCTTTATTTCATTTAAATAAATATAATTTTCTTAGTGCTACGTTTAGGACTCACCTTGCTCGATTGGAACTTTCAAAAATTGAAAACGGCGAAAATAAATTACAAGAAGAGAATGATTTCCACGAATTAAAGAATGACATAAAAGTACCTAACGATTGTTGGAAGAAGCTATACAAGTTTGTTTTTCCTGCTAGCATTCCATGCAATGGAGAAAATATATGAACTTTTGCAAAATATAGAAGTTAATTTTGTCACATTTTCTGCTCGTATAATGCGCTAAAGTAGCATCAAATGGTAATTACGCTTGTCAAATTTTCGTCTTTACTCTTAGCTACTAGGCTTGGAGAGAAAAGCGTAGAGCGCAATCATAAACTAGAAGCTGGCAAGATATATTCGTGATAAGATTAGAGCGCGGGATGAGTCGGGAAGCCAATATGTCAGGATTATTCGAAATAGTTCAAGTTTTGCGTCATAGCAATATCATGTTTTGAATCATTGCAGATATCAAAAAACTGGTGTAAGATGGTTGAACGAATTGCATAACCAATGTGTTGGTGGCATTCTAGCTGATGAAATGGGTCTTGGGAAAACAGTTCAAGTGATTTCATTCTTAAGAGCACTAGCATTTTCGCGTTTAGAGGACAGAGGATTCAGGTAATCTCAGAGTTATATATTATAGTTTCTTAGTATTTGTAATTTTTTGTTAAGGAAATATTTATGATTTCTTTTAAATCCTCAGTAAACTATTCATTTATAGCTTTTCTGGTCTCGGTCCAGTGTTGGTCATATGTCCAACAACATTGATACATCAATGGTTAAAGGAATTTCATACATGGTTCCCACTCTGTCGTATTGCGATTTTGCATAGTAGTGGTTCTTTCCATGGCCGAAGTGCGCAGTTAATTCAGAAAATGTTTGTCGCGAGAAGGTTTTTTTTCCGCTTAAAAATCAAAATTTTTCAAATTTTCAGATTTGAAAAAAATAAATGCTGGAGAAACTTCGTTTAAATCACATCATTAAAAGCCAAAATCGTTTTAGCGTACATTTTATGTTCGTACTGAATACCATATATACAAATATGTTTCAACCTACTTTTAGTGATGGCAATGTTTTGTTAACGTCATATGGAACATTTGCCAAAAATCGAAAGCACTTGGTTGACAAAGACTGGCATTATGTAATATTGGATGAGGGACATAAAATTAGAAATCCGGAAGCACAGGTAGTTATCTTCACTTTTTCTCACCGGAATTTTCATTTGAAGCTTTGGAAAATGTTATATGAATGTTCTTGACGTCAGTAGACTGTCTTCATATTTGTCCTGCTCATTTATTGAATTTCACTTTTTTTTTTCACCATAAATACAACTGGTAGCTCAAATTCTTTACGTAACAGTGAAAGAGTATTAGTATAAGAGAATCGGTTATCATGCTATGCATTTCTTAAAGCACACAGAAAGTAGCTTTTCAAGTATTGATATTGCAATGTAACAGCTTAATATTCACGAATTCTTTACCGCCACAAACTGATGTAGGCTGTTTTCCAAAGTGATATTTTCTCTGTATTTCAAATCAGAGATCTTAATTTTGAGATAACTCTTGCCGTGAAGGAAGTACGTACTCCACACAGATTGATTCTAAGCGGTTCACCATTGCAAAACTCTCTTCGAGAATTGTGGTACGTACTTGAGCTATTTTCGCTTGAATTTAGGATCACAGCACATTCAAGTATGTGTAGAACGTGTCCTTGTTGACTTAACTTGAAACATGGCAACTAAACATGGAGCTAAATTAGACTCGAAACTCCTTCATCAACGTATTATATAGTGTTTGTAGAATCAGTTAACAAGAATACACTGTCATTTATAGGTCATTAATTGATTTTGTTTACCCCGGTCGGCTCGGTGCATTGAAATCATTCATGGATAAATTTTCGATTCCAATCACTCAGGGAGGATATGCAAATGCTACTGCGGTCCAAGTGCGTACGGCTTATAAATGTGCCTGCATTTTAAGGTTCTTAACATAATTCCTAATGAAAATATTTAAAGGTTTGATGTCGAAAGATTTTATCTAGGATACTTATGTTAAGAAATGTTTCAATACTGTAAGTAGTAGTTTTATGGTGGGGTTGTCTTTTAGTGACTAACAAAGAAAAGGTAATATGCCAGTCTTCTCGTATACTAGTCTTTTCCGGGGAAGATTAGGATTTACAGCAGCATAGTGATTAAGAGTCAATGTTGAAAAGATAGACAAGACTCTGCTGCAACAGTAGCCCATGTAAGTATTAGTTGCACCGAGAATATGAACTTTATTCGCATACTCACTGTATTTCATGATATCTCTTCGATTTACTCTTGGGACATATAGTTTTTTTTGCATATCTGATTCATGGGTATAAATTTGATGTTTGTTTTTGTACAGTTTAGTATTTAAGGGATGCAATCAACCCTTATCTCTTAAGACGCCTAAAAAAGGATGTTGAGATGTCTATTCATTTACCTACAAAAACAGAACAGGTCAGTTTTTATTGGTGCCTTTTATTTGTTTCATTTGATTTCAAATACTTTGTTTTAGGTTATAATTTTAAAAGTAAGGTACCGATCTTTGAGTTCTTCACTGTTGCTTTCTCTTTAAGGTACTGTTTTGCAATATTACACCTTGTCAGCGCAGTCTTTATGAAGAATATTTATCGTCTCGCGAGTGTAGCCGTATTCTATCTGGCAAAATGGATGCCTTCGTTGGTTTAATCACATTACGCAAATTGTGTAATCATCCGGATCTTATAACTGGTGGACCAAATAAATTTAGTATGAGTTTCATTTTGACAGTCAAATTCTAGACATTTTGCGTATTATTTTCTACTGACTTTCCACTATTATTTTCTATCAGTATTATTCGTATTTCACTGTTCACCTATATCATTGGTGTGAAAAATTGTCAGTGTAGTTGTTTCAGTTTTACTGCATCCGGTCACTTTTTTTCTCAAAACAGTAATAAGATTGCAGCATGCAATATGACTACCATCTAATTTTTCGCTGTTATAGATGGCTATGATGTCTTGGCTGATGAGGAAATGGACTTCGGAGCATCCTGCAGAAGTGGCAAAATGCAGGTAACTTATGGTAAACGTTTTCGTCTCCTGCACGTTTTTTTGAAATGCTTGACTACTTGAAATTCTTTCCAGGTACTCAAGACTCTGCTCAAGTTATGGAGACGGCAAAATCAAAAAGTCCTGTTATTTTCGCAGAGTCGACAAATGTTGACGATTCTGGAAAAATTTGTGATCCAAGAAGGGTGGCTGTTTCTTTTTTATCTACATGATTATTTTCTGAACTAATTTTGCGAACAAAACTTTTATTACACGAATTTTCATCTTAGATATGAATATTTGCGAATGGATGGTACAACACCAGTTAGAAGCCGTCAGTCATTTGTTGAAAAATTTAATAAGGTTATATTAACTATTCATAGTCAGTCTTGCATGTTCTAATTTAATGTTTTCATTTATGATCAAGCTTATCAGCTATGTAAAGGATTTCATTGGGGTTTTCAGTCCTTGGAGATTATTATTTTCTAGATTCAATTTACGGAAGATGAGATCTTTTTTTCTACCGTTTTAGGATCGTGAAGTTTTCATTTTCTTGTTAACAACTCGTGTCGGTGGACTAGGGATTAATCTTACTGGTGCTAACCGAGTGGTGATTTTTGACCCTGACTGGAATCCTTCCACCGATATTCAGGTATACAAAATTTTTGCTTGCAAATATGTTTTTTGATTACATGTAACCGGGCAAATTTAAGAAAAATCCAACCGAAAGATTTAAAGGCACGCGAACGAGCATGGCGTATTGGGCAGGAACGTGCTGTTACTATATATAGACTGTTAAGCGGTGGTACCATTGAAGAAAAAATTTATCATAGGTACGGCGTCTTTTTCTTCCCTTTGTTACAGTCTTTGTAATATCTAACGATATATAAGACTCAACCTTATATCTTTGTTTTGTTCATTTTTTAAAATCGTTTCAGACAAATTTTCAAAGTTTTTCTATCAAATCGTATATTGGTTGATCCGAGACAACGAAGATTCTTCAAAACCAATGACTTACATGAATTATTCCGGCTAGGTTATTTCATTATAAAACTTTGTACACTATCTTGAGTAAATTATTTTGGGGATTTTGATTTCTTTGAGTAGTGACTCTTCGGAATTTTTATGAATTTACGTGGTTTTAATTCTACACGATATCTCTATTCATTGTAGTCTTGATTACAGGTGATAGCAAAGTACTCAAAAAGGAAGGCACCGAAACAGCAGCAATTTTAAGCGGCACTACAAGAAATTTTACTCGACATAATTTCTTCGATAAAAGTGAGAAAGAGTAAGCTTCACGATGTTTTTTTTTGTTCGATTTGGATTTTTAAAATATAATGTAATGGATAAAATTATATGAGGATTATATAAATCTCCAAGAGTCCTTAAATCAGTAAGCTTACAATGAACTTTAAAAATGTTAACAGCCGCGAAAAGAAACAAAGGGAAATGCAGAAGGGGAAAAAAGTTGACACAAAGGTGACGTCTGACGATGACGATGATGCGAAAGCTTTTGTTGAGGAGCATTTATCAACTGAAAAAGTTAACGAATTACGGAAACTTGCTCGGAAAATCAGCAGGTCTGTATTTCCTGGAATACTTTGCTTAGGGTATCAGCAGTTTCCAATCCTCTATTTGTTGCATAGCATAATTGTTTCCTTTACAATTTAGATCAATTAATAAAAAGGCTGAAGGAAGAACAAAAGGTGCTGAAAGTGAAAGGAAGAATGATAAGCAGAGGAATCAAACAGATGGTGAAGGTTCAGATATTAAAATTCCGTATTTGGGAAAGAAACGACGTTATAAGCAAGCGACAAAAGAATTTTCTGGACAAGTAATATTGTCGTTGATACCAATATTTATGGATTTGGGCGCGATCTGTCCCAGAGTTTTCGAAGGGTGGTAGCCATATAGCTGTGCAGAAAAAATTTGAAAAATCGATTTAGTTATATCCATTAGGGGTAAAATAATGTCCGTATTCAATGTAGAAACATTTTCAGGATGACTATGTACTTGGAAAATTGCTAACAAATGCGGGGATCATCTCAGCTCTTCAACATGATCAAATTTTCGCAGCAGGTACAGCAGATGAGCAGCTAATTGAAGATGAAGCAAATGTCGTTGCTGCAAAAGCTGCGGCATCAGTAAGACGCTCGAGAAGGTTTCATTTCCTAAATACTCAAATATGCCATTCAAAAAATTTTAAAAAAGTGGAATTACCCGATTCGATCATCTTTCTTCACCCTTTCAGGATTCTTTCAAAGCACTCTCTCGAAAAACCAAGATTCGGTTTGCGGAAAGCTGCCGGATTTCAGTCAACTATTGAAAATAGTAATGATGGCGCAGAGGAACCGAATTTTAGTGGCGCAGCGCTGTTTAAGTACAGTTTTTGTTTGTTTGCACACCGTAATTCTAACTCGATTCTTTCATATTAAATTTTGATTCTGCAGTTACACTTAAAATGTTTGCCTGCCACATTCATAGTGGAGTTCGATGTTCTTAATTGAGTCTGATTCAGTGAAGTTTACTGTTTGATTGGAAGACAGTTTTTCTTTCATTCAGCGAAAATATGGGAAATAATGGTGGTGGGAGCTTGTTGGATGCTATTCGTCAGAGGAAGCAACGTACTTTGGATATCCAAAATGCAGCCGATGAGGAAAATTTGGAAGAAGTTTGCTTTAACATCCTTCAGATATGCTCATTTTTTCTCTTTCTTTTTGTTATACTGAGAATTTTTTTAGCACTATCCTTCACTTTTCAATGCTTCTGAGGCGTCGAATTTGAAAAAGACAGATAAATATGACAAGTTGGCGGAAGATATTCGTTCATTCATGATTCACAGGAAAGGACAAGCATTGACAGATGAAATTTTGCAGAGCTTCAAGGTAAAAGTGTAATAATTTCCATTAAGTCAAATTCTTACGTTTTTTCAAAATTTTTTAAAACTTTGAAGTTTTTCCTTATCAAGTTTCACACTAGTTCAGTATATTTTCATGTGTGAAAGTTATTTCAGAATCGTGTGTCAGCTGAGGATTCGTTTGCCTTTCGGTCCATTTTGAAGCGTTTGTGTAAATTGCAGAGAAATTCAAACGTATGGATGCTTAGAGATGAGTACCAGTGACATAGAATTGAATATCGGTGTCCATGCCTTATTTTTTATTTTCTGCAAATTTTAGGCTTTTTTTTTCTTTTTTTATCAAAGATTCTTCGAGAAGAGAAACCCTTTTTTTTATGTCGAAAAAGAAACGTTTGAATCATAGTTTTATTGAATAACAGAATAATTAATATCAGTAAAGTTACAGTAAGATTGAAGTAGAAAGCTTGAAGAGTTGACTTATTCTGGAAATAACTTGTGTGGAAGTAAGGTGTCTCGTTTTTTTGCCCATATATATGCCCATATATTTTGTACATATATATATATATATATAGGAGTGGTGTACAATAAGCATGTGTTGCAATCTTAATCGTAAACAAGAATTCGGAGTGAGTTAGATGATTTATTGCAATAAGCACGTGTCACAACCTAAATCGTAAGCATGGATTGAGAGTAAGTTGTTGCCTTAGATTTTGTAATATTTACAAATTTATTGTGAGAAGATTTCTACACATTATGGTAAACTTATTTCCTTTTTTTTTCCAACATTCCCGCCTAAAGAAGATTTGAAACCTTAGGAGAAACAAAGTTTGGGTCATGACGAAATGAATCATTTCTGTTAAGGGGCATTCCTTATCCACTCTGTCTTGATAAGGGATTTGGTATGATTTCAGTGGAAATAACTGGAAATCTTCTTTTCTCTGATGATTTTAAACAGATTGTGGATCTAATTAAATTGGATTTCAATTTAATTATGATCATTATTACCAATAATATAAAAATAATCCTACCAAAAGTGAACATTTGCCAATGCATCATTAATTCTGACAATCCTTCTGTCATCTCTGTAGCTCTTCCTAATCAATTTCCAAAATTTTCTAATAATTTTTCTCCTTGTTGATTACTTTCTTCCCAAAGGAGTTTTATCATTGGTTTATGAGTCGCTGCATGGAATATTTCATGATTCTGAGCCAATATTTCTAATTCTGCATTAATTCGTTCGATTTCGAATTTGCTTATTAATTCATCTTTGAATTCTCTGAAGCATATATTATCATCTTCAGTTTTACAAGAAGCGATTAATAGCTACCCAATAATTCTTTTGGCCATTACTTCATTTCTTTGTAATAGTAGTTATGCAGCCAGACAGGGATAGTAATTGATAGCCATCCTATCGATAGTAAAAGTTTATTTCGATCCTCACAACTTCTTTGGTAAACTACATTTAATCGTCGTGTAGATTCCAGTTGTAATTTATCGAAAATATACTGGAGTTTAATATTTTCTAGATCCGTTATGTTATCAGGATTTATTTCTTTTAAAAATAATTTACTTGGTGGAATCATGTTTAGATCTCTTCGTTTCGTTGAATTTTCCATATCAATAATAATACCTGTTTTGAACGTTTTCTTTGGGATTTGTTGCGCAGTCGAACTTTGGTGAAGGCTTATTATTTCGGAGAGGTTTATTGTCGATGTCATAACAACAAATTTAGAGTTGAAGGATTGTAGCAAGAGTTATAATTTGACAAAAACAATAGCATGCGACAAGAAAACTTAGTTGACTCCCCCTATTATTATTATGATGGTATTTATATCCTTTATTTGGGTGGAATTACGAAATTGTTATCAATGATCATGTGACACGATTTTGTTTTCAACGATAATTAGATAAAAGCACTTGATAATTTCTCAATGATGATTTGATACAAACATTGGATAATTTCATAATCATATGATATTGAAATAAACACCTTGCAAATTCATAACTATTTGATAAGGAAATTATTAAATATTTGAAATTTGGAAGAGAAAATTAGAAATATTAATAATATTAAGATATCTTAAAATTTTGTGTTATGAATTAAAATTTGGATTATTTTCGGGTTTCCGACACTCCCGACTGGAAAATTTAGGTGTATGGGGAGGAAGAATTTGAGGTTTATAGTGAAAGTTGACTTGTTTTTCATCTTTAATTATTAGAGGAGTCTGTGGTATTTCTGTAGGAATAGTGATACATTTTCTTTGATTTGAAAATTTAATACATAGAAGAGATTTGATTAAATCGAATTTCATTTTTATAGCAATAACTACGATGGATATTACAAAAATGCTTATGCTAATTGTGATTAACTTCCAATGTGTGGAAATCTTCGTAAGTTCTTCTTGTATCACCTCGGTAGCTTTACTGAACTCATTTTCCAGTCGTTCGAGTAGTTCTCCTTGTTGGCTGATTTCTTGCCATATAAGTCCTGTCCCTTGTTGTCGGGGTATTGGATTGATCATTTCCTGATTGTGGGCCAGTGTTTGTAATTCTGCATTAATTCTTTCAATCTCGAGTTTGCTTAATATTCTCCCTTTAAATTCAACTATTCTTGAGTTGAATTTTTCAGGTTTACAAGGAGCAAGTAGTAAATTTCCATCGATTCGTTTGGCTATCATATCATTTCTTTGCAGCAATAATTTTGCAGTTAGCGTAGGATTATGATGTGACAGCCATTTGATTAATGATAACAGATTGTTTCGATTTTGACAGCTTCTTTCATATACTTCATTAAGTTGTTGTCTAAATTCTTGTTGTATGGTATCGAAAACATATTGAAATTCAGCATTTTCTGGATCATCCATTTCTTCTGGATCAGGTTGTACCATAATTAGTTGATTTCTTGGAACAATACTCTCACTTAGATTCTTTTTGATATTCTCGATTGAATTTTTATCTTCTCCTCTGTCGAAATCAATAATAATATCTCCTTGCATTAAATGTGGATCAGTGAATCCACAATTAGTCGCAGTAATGGTTTCATTTTCGTTACTAAATATGAGGTTTGTAGTTCTTCTACTATAAGATGAGTGTGATATCGCAGAGCATTGAACGTTCCAGTTCTTCTATATAGACAATGTTTATTTGCCTCTGTTCCATTCCACAAAACAGTGCCGGTATTTGTTATGCATTTTTCTCTTTGAATTATGCAATTCTCTGTATTGTCAATATCAGAGATCGGCTTTTTTCATTGTATAGGAATATTTCTCGGTTAGTTGTCGATTGACATTTAATTCCTAATCACCCAGAAGAATATTGTACGTTGTTGTTGGAGGAGAAACTTATTAGGAGAATAGGAGGAAATTTGATTTAATGCAATCCCATTTATTTCTCTTTGTTCATCCAAGGTTCTATAGAATTGCGTAGATGTTGCCGAAGAAATAGTTTGATCCGATACTACTGATAACGATATTCTTAAAAATGCTTTAGTACATGCTCTTCTGGTGATATTACTACATTTTATGGCTGGTATACGTGTATGAGTCCCCGAATACACTGTTACCTTAGTTACAGTGGTATTTTGCTCCGTTATTTCTTTACAGTTCCATTTTTCGGAAGATTAAGTAGTATTCCAGTTATCCATTTACAGTTTTCACTTGCTAGTACTTGTATTAATGTTAGAGATATCATTGCCATCAATAACAGGTTGTGTTTTATAGAAGTTGACTTACTTCTTAATTTTGATGGTTTGGTTTCTGATTCCCTTTGCGATTGTTGTTTTTTCGTAGCTCTTCGAGTTCGTCTTGCTATGGGTTCTTCGTTTTTTCGATTTCAACTAGTTCCATTTGGAGTAATTTCGTCTCCCTTCTTGTTATCGGCTACACTCAATTATCATTTGGAAAAATGTAATAGCAAACTCTTGCTTGAAATCAGGAAGAATCTTCATGTAGATAACGTCATAGTACCAACAATGGAAACCAGTGAAGCTCTTTCAAAATACAAGGAAATGAAAGCCATTTTTGAAGACGTTTCAATGAACATACGAGAATTCATCTCTAATAACGAAGAGTTTAAAGCATCCCTCAACAAGATCGTGCGGAAGCCATACAAATCAAAAAGATCCTTGGAATCAACTGGGATCCTAAAAATGACAGTATCCAGTTAACTTTGAAACCTTGGAATGATTAAGAGCCAACTAAAAGAGTGATCTTACAATTTGTAGCTTTACAATACGATCCTTTGGGATTACTAACACCAAGTATGATACTATTCAAATTATTCCTCCAAAACCTTTGGAAGAAAAAGATGGATTGGAATCCTAGTGGATCGTATTGCGAAGCAATAAATTGTAATATTTTTCTTTTCGTTGGAATTTGGTTGTTCCATGGTCTCAGATCTATCTCCATAAGATCCTTAGTCGGATTCCAATTAATACCAAGAATTTTTCTCGTTTGATTTACCTTTGCTCGGTTCTTTTCAGGAATAATTTTGTTGAATTCATTGTCATTTGAAAAAAATTCTCGTGTATTCATTGAGGCATTCTTGAAGATGTCTTTCATCTCTTCGTATGATTTGAATGCTTCTTGCGTTCCATTTGCTGACAATATAACATTGTCGACATAAAGATTTTTCCTAATTTCTAAGGCGGTTTTGCTCCCGTGAATTTCTAAATGATAGTTGAGTGTTGCTGATAATAAAAAAGGGGAAGCTATTACTCCAAATGGAACTCTTTGGAAACGATATAATGCCAGATTTTCTAGAGTAGCCTCTTCATGAATATCTTTCAACCATAGAAATCGAGTACAATTTCGTTCAGTTGGGTGTAGTTCCAATTGTAAGAAAGCCTTTTCAATGTCGGCTGTTATTACCGTCTTCATCATCCTGAAGCGAAG
>JABVXV010000027.1:383201-433498 GCA_013365325.1 Dipetalonema caudispina | reverse complement strand
ACGTTTATGAATCAGAAATAGTTGAAACACGATATTTTATCAAGAAATTGTTGCCACTTACGTTAAAAGAATTATGTTTTCATGATCCGACCCACATGGTAGCCAGAGATTTGAAAAATGAACTTACAAAGTTTTTTAAATATTGACTTTGGCTTCTTGTTGTTCACAGATAGAAGCAGTAAATCATAATAGTTAATTGGAAAAGAATTAATATTCGATACATAAGTCTAACTTGCTTCAAAATGTATTTAGATCTTGAAATATCCAAGAAAAGACTTTGAAAAGACATCAAAACAGAGGAAGAAAGAAAGGAATGGATCATGATCAGAGGGTACATCGTTTGGGAGTTAAAACTGGTTCCAAGCAGTTATTTTATTTCATTATAGAAACCAACTAGAAAATAAATCATTCATCTCACATCACCAACACATCATTCCATTCCGTATTTTGGAAGAAGAAGTTTCGGGGGATACCGTCTTTACTTTTTCACGTGCACTTATCACGCACTTCCTTATAGTCGTAACAATGTTACGGTCATTCCTAATGACCTCATTGTGACAACTCAGCAGTTACCTGAAACTTATCTGCACCGGAATATTAGAATTAGCATCTCCTCATTAATGACAAAAAGAGTTAGGAGAAATGTATTTACGAGATTGAAATATCGTTTGGGTAGCTATTTAACCGAAATTTCTAGCAATGATCGCTATGCTTTTACTCCAAAAATGCTACAATTTATTCGCTGTACTATTTTTCATCGTATATTATTGTATAGTAAGCATTAAATAATTGCGCAATTATTAGTTAAAGGTATGATTTAATAAGAAGAATTATACGACGGATGAGACTTGAAATGTAAGAAAAATGTGATGCCCTTCGCGTTGTACAATGTGGTGGAACGAAGGAAGCGCTCTTATACCGATAATCACTGAATTGTAAACACCGCTCCTTCGCACCCTCAAACAGAATTTCAAATTAGTATTGAGCACTTCCATTTAATTATTTTTCTGCAAACTGTAATTTTGATCTGAAATTAACATTCCATGAAATTAGCATGAAGAATAACTTTAAAAATCCATGAAGCATTGTTTCATATCCCAGTGATAGGTAAGACATATGCTGTTAGTTTTATTTCAATTTATATTTTAACTTTTCCTGAAATATTGATAAGAAGGCCAATTTGTCACTGTTTTAAAACTTTCCTGATATTTTTTCCTTCGCATTTAATCTGATTTAATTTGAATTTTTGAAAGAGAACTTGCGAAGACAAGACCCAATGTGATCTGGGAGAAATCATTGAATCAAATCGTCTTGTTTGGTAGCTAAACCCTACGGTTTCCTTATTCATTCCCTTTCAATCACTTCATGCAACGATAATTTCATCGGTGGAAAGTGGCCGATTGATTTGTTATTCTCGACGGTACCCACAAATCCGACAGATTGGGGACGAAGAGATAATATTCCCGGGAGCAAGCAATATTGGGCACTAATATTGCTGCTGGATGTAGAAAGTGGATGTACAAAGTTGTGCTTCACACTACACCAGGATATGGCCATGTACAGAAGAAATAAGCAAGAAGAAGTGGAACATAGCCTTGAGAAGTAAAGTGACCTTGACCATGAGACTCTCATATTCGCTGTGGACACCACATGAATTTCTATTAACTTTTCTGTCTCATCCAGCCAAGCATATAGTAAAACGTGCTGTACAGAATGGAGTCTACAGAATTTTTAGTATTATGTGAGCCAAATGAGAAAGAATCAGCAAATATATAATGGAAATGCACAATAATCAATGGCAGAAAGGATCCTAGGCTAACAAAGCGCACAGTGGTGGGACAGATGGGATAATAAAGTAGGCATTGGATATCAAAAGGCGCGATCCAACTGTAAATGCTAGGACAAAGTGGACCAAATTCGTACAGATAATTTAATCTGCATAGAGGTGCTTCTAGCCAATTCGAATCTCTGTTTCCACGTGTACTGTCACTAACTTATTCTTTGTTTTACGTACGTATAATCTTCATTTCGCATTCATCCGGCTAAATATACGTTGGAAATTATTTGCGTATGCGAATAGGTTTCGAGAACAGACATATTTGGTAAGATTGAAATGATGAGAGTCAATTTGATTAGAAAATGTACAAAATGACAGGGAATCGCCATCAGTTTACTTCCTGAGCGATGCCAAAGCATTGCGTTTCACAACTAATTCAATTTGGATAATGGCCTTATGTGAGCAGAAGTAATGTTTCTTGGATTAGATGAAGTTTGGCCAAATGATCTGTGATATTTTCTAAGTATTAATTCGTTGACACTTCTGCACCGCGATGTGTCGGATCTTTTGAGATATCGCTTTCGAAATATAAAATTAACGAAATTGCAATGGCATTTGCCATCTTGCTGGACTGAATACCAATAAAAAATGACGACACTTTTCTTCTTCAAAACATTGATCGACAAATGAAAATTAAAAGAAAAGTACGTAAAATTTTTGAGAAAGTGTAGTGGCCAGAGCAGGACGACGATTAAATGGCATAGAGTGACCTGTTTGTTTCTCAGGAGTGGGTGGACATAAATTGGCGATGTTATGTTAATGACCTAACAAAAGTGTACGACACACACAGAAATAGGAAAGAGAGAACGGAGGTTGAATGAATGAACATCCATCAGAAAGTTCCATCCAAACTCTGAGATTGTCTTCCAGATCATATCTCCGATACTTTTGTCAATACATTCTATAGTAGATTAAATCAGCACGTAGTATGTGCTCCATTTGACTTCTAAGGTCCAAATGCGACGGAAATGATGAATTTTCGGGAATGAAATCTTAACAATATCAATAATTTCCGAAGAATGGAATAGAGAGCATTCATAAAAATGTAAAGTACGTTGATCAGAAACCTGAAAATCTATTTAGAATTCAACAAATTATCTCCACACTATAGAAATGATTGTCAGTAGGGAAAATGAAGAAAGGATAATTGGACAGATGGACTTGGAACACAAATGGGCCGAAAATGAAGAAAAAGAGTATAGAAACTTCCATTACGTTTCATTTTTTATCAGTGTTACCTTTCGAACAATTCATTGTCTTCTAAGAAACTTTGAAACTTATCAGAAGCACATCTTCCAAAAGAATAAATCGAGCAGCAGAGGGAACCGAGAATTTGATGACGCAAATTGGGATGTCTGTCTTCTCCATGCACTATCGATGAAAACTTTCACATCACTTTTTTATTCTTTTTCATTCAGAATATATTTATTTCCCCTCTATACAACCATAATACAAATGCAATTTGATAAAACTTGAAATAAATTGATTAAAAGTGAAACATACGAAACAGATTCTCTTAAAGATTCGATTCTAAATAAAATCGACCTGTTAGCATTATCGCCTATATCATAAATACAAACAAATGGATAAACTAAGATTCATGAAGTTGAAAAGTTATCGTAGTGAAAAGTAAAAAGCTTTAAGATTCATTTTTTTTCTCTGAAGTGAAGAGCATTTTAAATTATCTTAACGAGAACTCATCAAAATTGGTTCTTACAATTTATAATGAGAAGATTAATTCTATTGAAATGAAATTCATTTTCGTTTAGCCAAGAATACATCAAATAATAACACTTAAAGTAAGTCATTCACCAATCACATAAATTTTTTTATTCGTACAAATCATATTTAATGCGGAGAAAAAAATATGAGGGAAATTTTAAAATAGTAACAAATTAGCCTTTTTGCCAATATTTCAGGAAAAATTAAAATATAAGCTGAAATTACACTAGCAGCATATGTCTTATCACTGGGATATGAGACAATACTTATGCATCCTTAAAGTTATTCTTCATGCTAATTTCATTCCACGACGTGTAAATGTAAATTTTAAATCGAAATTGCAGAGAGATGATTAAATGGAAACGAGAGAAAAGTGGTTATCAGTAACTGTTTAAAAGCATTTGATAGTTTCAAATTTCCATTGTTGTTTTGTAGAATGAAGCTGAACGGTAGAGATAAAAAATTGCTCGTCGGAGAATCTCTTGGAGTGTTGTCGGATGAGACCATTGCGGAAATATTCGAACAGCTTGCGCCTAGAGAAAGAGCTCGATTCTCTGCTATTAATAAACGCTTATACAATTTGTTACACCCGGTTGGTTGCTATCCACTGATGTTAATCTACTTGCCACAAATGGCTTCAAATAGTTTCAGTCATGAAACGTGAATTTAAAATTTGCAAAACATTAGATTAAAAAGCATAAAAAATGTAGCTGATAGTTGCTTATCAAGCAATCACGTCGTTCCGTGGGGACGAAGTATCATTTTTATAGTGGAGTGATATCAATCGCATTACCGCACACAAAATAGGCATTGTTCTCGCTTCTGATCGCTATATACTCGAAGTACCTAATAACACTGGAAATACGGTAAGTATCACCATTACGTATTGCTATTCATTTAATACAAATGTTAAGATCAATCACTTACGGCTACATCTTACTCTTTACGTTTAGTCACCATAACAGCTATATCTTCCATAAAATTTACCTAATATTACAAAAGCTAATGAAGTCTTCTTCATTAGCCTGCCGGATTGAAACAGTCTTATTCAGGACGGTAATAAATTAGCAAGTGCACTTCGCAGTTCTCCATTTATACAAAAACTTGTGATCAGCAGCATGGACCACATCCGCACAATTCCTGCGACAGCTTTCCGCTGTTTATCAAACCTTCGAGAACTTACTCTACCGTGTGATATTTTTGATAAGTAAGATCCTCTTTACTTCTCGTAGATTAATTTGTAATTGAATCATCACAAAGTATTATGTCAAATTATTTGCTACTTTAACTGAATCACTGGAATTATGGGTAGATTCACTGCAGTGCATTTCCTGAATTTCAATATAAATGTTTGTCTTATATCATTAAGCATTGATATGTATAATAAAGTTTACAACGTCTTATTCCCTACACAATGGCCAAGTTACTGGAACTCCGACCACTGGGCTTAGTGAACAAAACTTCCCTGTATCGCCAAACTGGCATTATTTCTATGCTGATTTCCACTTTACAACAGTACTTAATTAATTAGTTTCCCCCTTGCAGAGAATCAAATTTGAATGACAAAATTAAAGCAATATTTTCAATCAAGAGATTACTCGTATTACGCATTTTGAAACGATTTGATACTCCACGCAAAGCAATGAATATAATGCGTGCGGAACATGTCGAAAATTTGCAAGCAAATGCCATCAAAATGTTAAAGTTACAGGTAACAAAGTTTTGGTGGGAATTGTTCAATTGAAGTTCATATTAAATTTGTTGCTGAAACATGCATTAATTCGGTTTGTTACTTTGATAGGTAAAGGCTGAAAGAGATTTCAGTATATGGTATTTTGATATGATAGATAAGTAAATTGAGTATCTATAGCTCGCTTTATAGGGTATATCATTGACCGCAGCAGCTATGGAAATGATCACCAACAAATATTCAAATTCATTAAAATATTTATGTCTTATGGGTGCTCTGGTACACACACCTGATGGTGCCATCTATCTGAAAGCACTGTGTAAGTTAGAATTAATTATCAAATTGATACGAAAGAGAGAGAAAACGGTGTAACAACTATGCACCAACTACCAGTTGTCACCACAGTTAAACTAACTTTTGCATCTTCTAAACATTGCTCACAATAATTATATTACATTGCGCACTTTGACAGTTTGCATGTATAATAATTAATAATAGCGAATGTTGCATGCAGTCAACTAATTATGCACGAATAATTAGAAGGTAATCATCGGAATTTAAATTTAAGGCAATTTGAGGTGCTTGTGCAAACTGACACTACCGCCATCACTTCTATCACTGAGCAGCAAACCACTGTATCAAGAATGTCGAATGTTGCAACAACTCACCGCCAAATATCTCTGTGTGTACGTTTATGAATCAGAAATAGTTGAAACACGATATTTTATCAAGAAATTGTTGCCACTTACGTTAAAAGAATTATGTTTTCATGATCCGACCCACATGGTAGCCAGAGATTTGAAAAATGATGAATTTCGGAAGTTACATTTTAAGGTATGTAATTTTCCAGTTACAAAGTTTTTTAAACGTTAATTTTGGCCTCTTGTTGTGCACAGACAAAAGCATAATTGCCTCAAATGCTATTCAGATGTTGAAATTTCCATTGCAGGTGACATTTTGTAAACGAGGAGATTCATTGTATCAGCAAGAATGGATGCATGGTCACTGTGAGTTATTGTCGCATATGGTTTGGGCGCAACCATACAAACATTTCAACACTGAATACCCACATCCGGTAATCAGTCCTATGGTTAATTATACAGAAGAAAAAAAGATCAGAAATTTTGTTCATTATCCGCCATAGAACGCTATCAAAAATGCCACCACACTCAATATATTCTTTTTAGCTTGGTAAAATTAATTTCAAACATAAAAAAAAAGATGAAAAAGGAAAAAATATGTCCTTTTATCTTTCTCTTTATACGTTTTATCTCTCCCAAAAATGACGAGAATAATGAATTAAAAAATTTCAAAAAAGAAAAGAAATATTTGCATGATTTGCAATATAGATCAGTGTACCACTGAATGAATATTTATTTTAAATCATTTTCAAAAATAGTTTGAAGCTGTAAAATTTAAAATATGACATACAACTAAAGTAAGCTATGAAAAGAAAAGCATGAAAAACTTTGAATTATTATTGGAAAAGTAGCAGTTTAATGGAAAAAGTTTCAACAGGTACCTGGTTGGTGGTTTTTTATGAGCGAAAATGTGGATACAGCTGAAGAAACTACAGAAGTTACAGCAACTGAGGAATCACCAATTCCTCAACCACGAGCTGCTGCTCAAGTTCAACTACCACCAAATGAGGATCCTGGTGAAATGATGATGGCTACTATTGCAAGTAAACAATATTTATGCAAATAAGAGAATTTGAAAGAGACACTAATTCATGAGAAAAATTAGAATTTAAAATTTTTTAACTTCAATTGAAAATCGAAATTAGTTTCAAAATCAAGCAGTAACCAGAGATTAACCGAAGAAGCAAGAGGGTTAAATATGCAAAGACAAAGAATGACTGGTATCCATTGATATGCGTAAGGATATTATGAAAAATTCTTCTCTTAACAGAATAAATTGCAGATTATCTTCATAGTAAATAATAAACTACATCTCGTCTGCAAAACCTAATCGCATAATACTTCGACAAATTTTCATATAACAAGATAATCCTTCATGAGTTTTCCTGCACAGGATTTTTCGAACGAATGATTGATGATCAACTGAATGCAGAATTTGGTGGTAATGCCTCTACGGACTTGGCAATGCTTGAAAATCCTGGCAATAGCGTAGTGACACCCAATACTGCTAGTCAAGTGCCAGGACAACCTAACCAAATTGGTATTTTGCATGATAATTTCGGTGATTTCAGTTTGTTTATAATCCTGGAACCTTGGGATGATATGGACGGTTATTGTTTTCATCATTATAGTTTAGTGAATGACTCCATTTTTAGGCAATCATTCAGAACGTGGTACCGATCGATCGCGCCGAAGTTACGTGGTAATATCGAGGAGCGGAAGAAGAAATTTAGATCAGTCTCTCGGAAGAACACCCTCACAAGCAAATATTCAGTCTACTGCACCAACCCAAAGAGCTACGCCTGCAGAACAACATCAAGAAACATCATCTGCGTGAGTCTTAATTGAAATTGTAGGGTTTTTCTCGACATAACTTGTAGCAAATTTATTATCAAAATTTAGTAAACATAATCCTCGCAGGCTTCTATGGAAAATCCGGAGCATTACCTGATAGCGGTCACCATTTCCACAAAAGTTGACAGATCCATTTTTAGAACTGCGGAATCGCCAGATTCAGAAGATTCAGAAGAAGGACAATCGAATCAGGATGATGGCAATACTGAACCAGCTCATTCTGGATCAACGACGGTAACAACAAGTACAATATCAACTGCTAGACGAGAAGGAAGTAATATAAGAAGAAGTAGACCTTAATACCGTCGGAAAATATTGATTGAGACAATTATAGTGTTGCTATTTTGCGGTTCAAAATAAACACAAATTATCAGATCCATTATGCACATTATCCGGATCTAGCTAGACAACTGGCTTTAGAGTTGGTTTGTTAATTTTTGATGAGTAGAAAATCCTCTCTTATATACCAAAATGCTAAACAGTTGAAATCGACGATTCTGTCATCAGTTCATCTAGTTACTGCTTGTATAGAACTTCATTTTATCACACACTGGAAATGAAAAAAAAAAAAAAAAAAAAAAAAAAAACTATAAGCAAATAAAGAAACGCATTGTTTCCTTTATACATACCCAACAAACAGCGAGCACAAGAAATCACACATCTAACAAAAGACGTAAAAATGCATAAAGCATGGAATAAGCTTATACTGTGGTGTTCTGACGGAAGAATAAACAAGTATAAAACATAGCAGCACTCTCTTTGGCTCAACATTTAGGTTCCTAGTTCTTAATAAATTATATTCAAAAACAATAAAAGCAGGTATCAACTGAATATTAGGATTTACAAATTCTGTCTCCTTTACTTCCTCCTTTTTAAGACGTTCTTACTTCGAATGTTATTTCAAGTATGGCCATCCTTTTCAAAGATTTCTTTCTATCGAATTTGCTCAATTAAATATATTTGACTATCTATAGTAATGTGAAAGAATAAAAAGTCTTTAAAATTTTACGATTTGCTAAGATTTGAAATTTTATTCAAATAAGAAAAGAAAATAAAAGCAATAATAGGGAACAATCCACAAGAAGCACACATTAATAAGCAAGGGAGACCAAGTTGTGTAACCTTATCAAGAAGCTGTGCAAAAGGTTGCCATGACTGACAGGCATGAATCTAAGTTGCTTGACCAGAAAACGATGGCATCGAGCGCAATGATGGTATTGGACTGCTGGAGGCATGTACAGGGCTATAGCCACCGCTATTGAAGCCCTCTTTATTGAAGAAAAATCGGAAACTGCAATTATAAATTTCACAAACTTCAATAGGTTATCCATAAATTCTTATCAAAAACCTCCAAAAATCTGAGAGCTTAAGTATATCTTTAATGAATGACTAACTTCCTACTGCTGATTTATTAGGGAACTAACTCATGGGGAATAAACAAATTCTACATGCCCTCCTCAAATTCTAAACACAGTGCAAAAACAATGTTCAGAAATTAATAGTTTCCTATGCATACCATCAAGGATTTTATCAATTAAACCATGAACTGCAAACTTTAAAAAGATCCGAAATTAAAGGTTCAAAATACCTTTTTGATAATTTCCACGAGGTTCTTTAATAATCGGCAGATTCTCAAGACTTCATGTTAACTAGTCTTTATCGTCCTTCCACAGTGTAAGCTGCATATGAAACAATTGAAAAACACTGTTACTTCTTCTGTAACTTTTTATAAAGTAAAGCATACAACTTTCGTACGCCGCTTTCTTTTCGTTCGTATTTCCATGGATACAATTTCTCTTCAGGTTCCCTGTTGATTGGCCCATAGACAACATATTCTTCTGTTTGAGCAGACCTGAAATTATAATGATGAGAATTCCAAAACAAACTATATGGTTGATGTTTCCATAACTTGGACGATGGGGAGTCATATTATCCGCTGGAAAAATGACCGTATTGCAGGATAACATGAAAAATGAGCATTCTTCATATTAAATTAGTAGAAACTTCTTCACTAAACAAGAAATATAAATATTGAAAAATACCTGTCAAACTCTCTACTGGAATCACTTGCAACAGATTCTCGTCTGCGTGATGGTCGCAACTGTTCGAGCTCCTCTTCCAATTCCAAAACTTTGCCTTTCAACAAATTTTTTTCTTGCAGTACTTCTCGCAGTTCTGACAGAGTGAACCTAGGAGCATTATCACTGTCATCCTAAAAATATTTCACTAAAATAAGTAACTTTTATAGAACAATATAAGACAACCTCAAGTTTTGAATTTTCTGCTGACCGGATTTTATCTCAGAAACGGCACGAGTGAATGAGAATTAAAGCAAAGGCAAATGTTTTTGCAAACAGTCAACCACAGCTATCATGTACAAAAGTAAGTGATTAAACAAAACGTCCTGCTCGATAATGAATAGAGCCGGAAAGACCCCGCAAATAACTGTGAACGAGGACTTCCGAAAAGATATAAAGAAAGACATATCATAAAACAATTTTCTCGAATCCGCTTACAATCGTTGAAGCAGTGTAAACATATGGAAAAGGATGAAGGCAAATAACATATTCGAAAAGCAAACTTCCGCCGAAATTTGCATAAATAAAATAAAAGGTACCATTTGATACTGTTGCAAATCTTTGCACTGTCGAGTAGCATCTTTGAATAATTTCGTTAGCTTGATATTAGCTTCTTCAGTTAACTGCAGTCTTTTAATAATTTCACTTTTCTCTTCCACTAACATTCTTCCCTGTTTTTGTAATGATGCATTCTTCCGCAAAAGTTCTTCATTTTGACGAATCAGTTTTTCAACACTATTGTGCAACTGAAAAACAGATCACAGATTCAAGCATGAAAATATGTATGTGATGCACAAAAAAGTAAAGAGACAGAAGTATGATAAAAAGCATTCAACCTTTTGGTTTCTAAAAATTTCAACCTTTTGAGCATCGAATGCTTCAAGTAGCAACAAGTGAAGGTTAAATTAATCAGTAAAGAAAGAAATTATGAGATACCAAAGATTCCAAACCATCTCAGGAAAATATAAATGCTACAAATTTTAGATTTTGTTACTTAAATGATACTGGATGATGGCTGTTCTATTTCGTAAACAATTGAAACTCTACTGAAGACAGACTTACATTTTCTACTTCACAACTATATGTGCTGATATCTCTTTGTAATTCTTTTATTTGCTCTTTTTGTTTAGTAGAGAGTTCTCGTAATTCTAACAACATTTTTAAATCTTCATCTCGAGTTGCTGAAACGGTCAGAATTAAAATTCAATGACCTTTGCAGAAATTGTTAGACAATGAAAGATAGAATCTGAACAAGACGACACTTATTAATAAAACCGATGGGGAAAAAAAGGGGGATATAAAATTGAATATCAAAATAAGTCATCGAGAATGGCTGTCTTGATTAAAGAGTTGTAACTTTTTTGGCATTGGTTTTTTAAATATCCATCTTTCCAGCTATAAAAAAGACAAAAAGGACTTTTCCAGTAATGTGCAATAAACGGAAAACTAAAAATGAAATAAACATAAGCAGGTCCTACCATGCTACTATATGGTATTTTCTACTATTGACTTTTTTCTACTACTAAGATACGTAGTCCTAAACTTTTATAAGATGCAAATTCTAGAAAAAATGGTACTCATGGAAGTAAGTGCTGAAGCATCATCTCCTGTTGCTGATGACAAATGCTTGTTTTCCAACTGCAAATTTTTTACCATCGACCACAAATCATCTATTTCTTTTCGATAATTCTCTTCTACTGCTTCTAATTCCTGCAATTCCTGACATCACATATATCATAGCATATAAGACAAAAAATGAATGAAATCCATCCATAATTTCTTTCTAAAAGAATAAAGAGGTAAAACGGAAGTCAGGAACTCCAACGGACTGACCAAAGAGTGAAGAAGGCATAAAGTGAAATCAGAATTATAAGTAAAGATAGAGCGGTTATATTTATATGTAAATAAATTCAATAAAAGAATATTTAACAAAGATCAAAAGTGAATATCTATTGCAAAAAAATAAATACTGTCTATGTTGGTACCATTCTGACTTACAGAAGGATAACAGTTAATTTAGAATCTCTCTCATACAAGTAGATAAGTTTTCTAATGCTTCGGGTCTTAAATCTGTTTATTTCTCACATCATTCCAGTTACTAAAATATTTGAAGTTATTAAAAGAGATAATATTGTAACTGCAGGTAGAGCTTAAGCTTCTTAAATCAACTAAGCTACACTGTAAAAATGAGTTGAAACAAAGTTCCACTAGTACTGAAAACAGAATGATCACCAATTCAAATTTGATTCGATCTTGTTGCTTCATTTGTTTTTCGTTTTCCAACCTTTCAACTGTTTTCTTTAACATCAAAATTTCTTCATTTTCTTTCTCGTTATGATTGGCAAGTGATTCGAGCGTCTCGAGAGCCGAAATCACCTGCAAACAATGAAACAGTAAATCAGCTTTCAATAGCAAAACTGAAGCTAAAGAACTCTAGAGGTAAGGAAGTGGAACGAAAATGTATAAGACTATTAGTGATACCAATCATCTCTTGAAGTAAATGATATAAGCTTTATTTCACACTACATTATGTCATAAAACACTTTCTAGGCACTGGGAAAATTCTTATAGCAATTACGACGGAAAACACACATTTCAGTTAGACGGATAAGCAAGAAATGATGGGAACTATCATGCAAAAACAAGTTAAGACAAAAAATAAGCAGTAGAAGAGAAACTCAAGAAGACAGCATAATTTAAAAATATAGCACTTGAATTTTCCAGTATATTAAGCAAAGTGATCAATAATTAAGCAGTGAAATAAATTGCTTCTTACTATACTGAATGAAATTTTTATAAACGCGATTTGGATCTACAAATTTACTAATATATTTATTTGTCAGGATTAATAGATCATAAAGAAACTAAGATGATGTATGTATAGCAAACCTTCCTGTTTATGTCCTTCATTTAGCTGTTACTTTCTTCACCTACATAACTAAAACTAATTACGCAAGAATATATAGCGGATAAAGTCTTATTAGCATACTAACGAAACTTTATTTGCTTCCTCCCAATACATATCATAACATCTGACTCTTTTTAACAGCTGGAAACACCATTAAAAACAAGTTGCGTTGCACTGTTATAACATTCATACATATCGACAAGATTTTATTCACTTCCTCTAAACTTCTTTCTTAACATTTCGGACAGGATCTCTTCATCCATTAGAAAATTGTTTCGATTTAAAACACCAAGAAGAAAAACTGAGGCCTTTCTTCTACTTTATGATTCCATTCAACTTACTAATTTTCCTTCCAATAATTGAAACTTTTTAAATAAAGGGTATGCTAAAATTTGACAAAATAATTGATATTCTATGAAGAAATGAAAGTAACGAACACTCCCCGAGGGAATGAATCTAAGCGATTTATAAATGTTTGAATAACGACTATACGTAAACAAATAAATTATTTTTCGGAAAAAAACTACGAATTTTAAGATTTCTTTTCTATGACGGACATCTACAAGTTCTATGATTATGAAAAACCCTCCAAAACCTATATATATTTTTAAAGCCTTTTTTTGCTTTGTTTATTCTGTATTTTATTTATTTTGAAATTTCGAAATTTTTAGCAATTCGGGTTTTTAAAATCAAAATTTACTATGAATTGGACCTCTGAACGTATGACTTCCTACTGGCAATATAGTCACATCGCTGATTAGAACAAATAAGCTAGAAATGTGATGAAAACAGCGGAAAACCGGATTCACTCATAGTATATAATGTAGTTAATGTAATTGCCATACGGTTTAAACTAAAAGGCATATCCAGACTAAATTTGCAGACAAAACTTACCTTGGGCATAATTTGGCGCACGCTATCATTACCAAACTCATCAATGATTCGTTCAAAATCTTTACCAATTGAAGCAGCCAGATCATAAACATCAACAACAGTAATATGTCTTGAAGGGCTATCGGCTGGGGACCGTATCTCCGCCATTGTTGTAATATTTGTGACACCACCTTATTTCCAATGTCCTGCTTATCTGAAAGAAAAAAAGGTCAGTGGTAGCTAAAAGTTGCACCGTTACAGATCAAATGTATTGCAGAAAATAACATGAACCTATGTCCAACCAATGAAATAGCTAAAAAACAACCAAGTGTTGCAAAACGTGATCGTTTCTTCAAGATTATCAGTATCATAAGAAGTGATTCCTGAACCAGACAAATATTTCGTTAATTAGAACAGTCATACCAGATAAAATGACTTAACTAGGAATGCGATCTGACCTATCATAAAACTCATCGAAATCTACCAAAGTGAATCATATAACGACCATACGCAAGATCAATCGTTCCAAAGAACTACAACTATATTAGTCAGCCAATTATTTACTTTAAGTGACACTATTATCATAAAATCCAGAAATTGAGTTGAACCAGAAATGGAGACGAAGATCTAATTAATGAAATAATGAACAGTTACTAGAACCTTGTGAAGCCATAACGGTCTAAATACGACTCACAGAAGAATCCTACGAAAAGCGATATATAGGAATATTCGGGAATTTCAAAGTTGAGTCATGAATCTTTCAGGATTCTTTATGTTAAATTATAGGAAAAAAGGAGTAATTTGGAAATGTATTTATTTTTAAGCAACACTAAAAATGCAAATGGATGGAAGAAGTTATAGTGTATGATTTCGAGTTTTGTGTGAATTTTCGTCTAATTGAAAATAATAAAAGCACGAAATCAGAGTTTGTGAACAAGGAAAAACGTATGAAATGGCCGGATAGGATAAAAGAAGGAAGGAAATGTGGAGAATTGAAGAGAAATGATAATTGCTAGTCCGCTCATCCACTTCTATCCTCTCACTCATCTTTCTTTTAACAGCAGCCGAAAGGCAACCAGCAGCATACTTTTCAAGTCTATCGATTTGTCCTTTTTCTTAAAATTCTCGAAAGAGTATGGACTCAATATGAGGATAGATACGCCTCACTTATAGCATAAATGTTCTGAACCAAAAAAAAGGCCTAACTGCTGAATGTACATGAAAAAAAAATCGATCATTATTTAATGAGAGTTAACTTATACTAGGAGATTTATTTCAGCATCTACTTACGCTACTATACTCAATATTACCAAAGTAACATTATATCAATCTTAAATTGCAGTATGTTAAACGTTAAAAATTATTTCAATATCATTTTAGTTTTCGGGAAGATTACCTCTAGACAATAACAATAATCAATATTCCTGTAAACACAGCTTCTAAGAACTTCTTGTCTTGAAATAGATTTAGAAGATTTAACATTGACAAGACCATCAAATCAGATAAATTGAAAGTTAAGACAACTGAGAAGCAATGTCGGTGACGTAAATCATCCATTCTATATGCAGCTATATCATCCCGAAACACATTAGCATGCTTCAACTGCACTTAATTAAGTGTAATTTTTTGGAGATTAACATTGAGATAAATTTTTAACAATTCTTTACTATTTATATATTTTCTTCAAAATTTCTTTCCATCATCACTAACATTTCTTGGACACATTTGTATTATGAAATACCTGTAAGTTAAATTATCAAAATTATCTCAAATAAATTACCACATTTTTACAATCTGTGCATGACATTCGATTGTAACATGGTTATGGGACCAAAAATATGCAATAGGTATTTTAAATATCATTCTTAGTATCAGTCGACCTAAAAGCATCAGATTAACTTAATACTGTTTGTATTTTCCATGTCATCGATGCTGCTAGAGCGACAGTCAGAGTGGTTTCACCGTCTAGTTTGACAAGCAAAAGTAGAATCAGTAACAACTTCTCAATCTGATATAATAATCGCATGAATAATATGGAAGATGAAGCGTTAGAGTTAAAATTAAGCAAAAAAAAGTCGGTTTCACAGCAGCAATAGTTAAAGCAAAAAATCAGGTGGGCAATTTTATGCTCGTACACTAAGGATTAATGACAATAATTAATGAGACAAAGTATAATAATAGCTAGATAAATGATAAACAATTGAAAGGAAGTAGTGAATGATGCGCAATCATATCACTTTGATCGCAAAACAAATTGAAATCCAGCTGAAGACACTTTCAATGATTCCAGCTGCTGCTATGGGAAAAATGCCATGTGAGTTACTGCAATTGCTCAAATAATATATTTAATTTTCCAATCAATAGAAGAATGAAAAGAGACTTTAAATCTGCAAAAAAAATTTGATGATAAACAAGCTTATTGCGCTTACCCTTCCAAATAAAATTTAATTCTTCGTGGATCGATAAAAGCACCAAAGAAACATTACTTTTAGACATAGAAATGTGCATCTAACATTGAAGAAACCATTTACTTAAGAAATTATCAAGGAGAAATTACAGTGAATGATTTCTAAAAGAATAAAAATGCTCATCGTTTATAAAAATCATACAAACCCATCAATTTGTTCTCTCCCAGCCCAACTTTTATTCGTCAAAAATGACAAAAATTTAATGAGAACAATGAAAATCACAGCAATAACTGCCTCATCTAAATGTTCAATGATGAAAAGAACAAAGTTCAAACAGAATGATTCACCTCATAAAGAAACAGGTATGTAAGGGTGTACCAAAAGAAAACAAACTAGTTTCTATTAGAATTACATTAAATAAAAATCATTCCTTTTAAAAGTCTTTAGCTAGGCCATTGGAAATCTTTCAGGCCTCATTGATGACGTTGGACAAAAAAGTTCTTAAATTTCATTCACCTGATGACGGATTTCAAATAATTAGAAGCTATAATATTTCGAATTAAATGCACATCCATTTTTGTTAGCAAAATTAAAGATCTAAGAGCAAACACGTAACAGCAGGGTTAAGTCTTACCTATTTTGGCTTTCTCAATCAATTATTATCATCAAAATTTTCAGCAAACAACATCTTAAGAGCAATCTAAGACGTTTCATTTATAACATTTGAAATTGACTTGTTCCGACGAAAATATTCATGAAATATCTTTTCCTTACGTTTCACTGATGTACGACTTTTTAAAAGTTTTTGAACGAGGCTCTACTGAATTCTCAGCAAGCATAAAAAGACATACTTAAAGTGAGAATCTTACGAAAATTGAAAGCCTACTATATCCCCGAGTCCCAACAACTACTTAGGAACTGGAATGTACTGTCAATCAGCTCAAAGTTTATTTGTTCTTTCATGAGAAGAGGAATTGCACATATATAACACAGATATCATTGAGAGATTCAATCTATAAGGGAAAAATAAACAGTCCAGGAATGGAAAATGATATATAGAATGAATGCACGAAGAAGTACTTAGTTTTTTAATGAACTTAACCTCTGGAATAAAGAAAAATAGAACACTTCAAAGGACTTTTCCCTCCACAATATTTATGCGCAAAGAATATCTACCAAATCTTGGCAAAAAACATCGCCTCAACTATTATCACAACAAAAGAAGATCTACTAAGTAATAATTAAAACTAATTTGTGATATAATTTATGTAGAACCTTAAAATCTTTTGCTACTGCTTACTCTGATCAAGGGATTCAAATTAAGAATAGGGAGATATAATGTACTCTGAACCATGACATACTGCTGCAAAATTCTTTTCCAAGAAGCAAAGAGGTCCGAGAACAAAACTATGATCCAAATTAAATATTAGCAAAAATGCATAACAGCATAATAGGACACCAATAACCAAAGTAATTCCTTTTTACTTTTGTTAAAGAAAACGAGCACCAGCACCAAGTACAATCAAAAATAAAACCCGTAATACAAATTCGTGGAGTAAGAACAACCAACAGATTCATTGTTAGATATTATAAACATCCTCAAGGTATGAATGAACTCACAAAAGAATAAAAAATCAAATTTCACCGAAAAATACATAAACATGTTAATAGCATATCGATTAATGTAATTTTTTGCCAAGCTATTCATTTTGAACCACTAACAAATTAATTTATCTCTTTACTATTTCTACCACGAATCTTTCGAAATTCACTAAAGTTAGCTGATTATTTATGACCAAATGTTCTTAACAAAAAAATGAACTAAAATCCAAAAGTTATTGGATACAAATTTCATTATATCATCTCATTCTGTAATCCATTAGTCTTTTAAAATCAAATCGTCAGGTACATAAATTTTCGAACCACCAACTATTAAAAACAGTACATATAGCAATCCTGAATCAGTAATTATTCATTTTATGAGTGATTAGCTAGCCAAAAGATAGTTTATCCCGTCGAAACTACTCACTAGGATAGCACAATTGTAATTACATCCGATTAATTTTATGCTTACAAGGTTATTCAGTTTATAAAAAATGAAAAAGAATGAATATTATGCACAAATATTAAATGTAGAAACAATTCGAAAAAGAGAATGATAACATCTTCCTCACGTCTTCAAAAATTATCCTTAAAGTAATCAAAGTGTAGTAAGATCTTCCAGTTTTGGCCTTTTTGCTTCCATAAACTGTTCATCTTCATCCTCATCACTGTCGCTCAATGCCAGATCTGCGTTCAGCCGACCCGAAGTATGCATTCGAGATTGTAGCAGATCATTCTCCGCATCATACTGGCTACTTACTTCACCTGGTGCATCACAACTACTACCTAGAAATTAAATTTGAATTTAAAAATTTTCCAATCAAGCCCATCTCACATACAATTCCGTCATCAGTCACAAAGAAAAAATTCCCCAACTCCAAATGAGAGATAAATCAACTTAATTTAATTGCATAATTGAAAATAAAAAGCTGCAGCACTATCAAATAGAGCTGTAGACATACCGAAATCCTGATCTTCATCATCTATGTCATCTTCATCACCACTCAAAGCAAGATCATCCTGCAAATTACCCATCGGTGTCGCCTCTTCATCATCATCTAAATTTAGCAGAAAAATTACTTTAAAAACGGATATTTACAAAAATGAAATAAAAATTGTTTCCATTACAAGTCGTAGAACTCTTGTTAAAAAGCCATGTAAATAGTTTCCAACCAAATACGGACCTAGTTCCATTTTGACTACATTTTCATTCAATCTTGATTCCAGTTCATCAGGCCTTGAACCCAGAGATGGTTCTTCCACTTCTTCAGCACATATGGTACTCGTTGCATTCGATTCGAGATCTACATGTTCGTTTAATGTTGATTGTATATTCATCTCTAGTTCTGCTAATTGTTCCTTTCGTTCCTGTAGTTAGCGGTTGCAAATAGCGCAGAATGAATGTAGTATAAATCAATCAGTTAGTGGCATCGTTTATGTTTAAAAAAAAAAATCTTGTATTTGAAATGATATAATAGAAAATACACCTCAAGCATCTTCTCGGCCAATGTGCATATTTCAACAGCTTTCGAGGTGTACTGTGATATTTCTGGGGGTCCGTTATACACCTCACTGTTCATTCTGATCTGTAAAGCCTCTTACGAAAATTTAATTTCTGTATAAAATTCGAAAAAATTATTACTATTTTCTATCTTCCCACGGAAGAAAGTAAGTAAAAATTGAGACCTGTTTAATATCATTTCGGAATGCTTCAACGGTGGTGTAACGATGCTCCTTTATATTTTGCTGCATGGTACCCAAATCCATCGGCTTATGTATTTTTTCATAATATTGAGGCAACTAAAAAACTGAATTATTTAGTAAACTAAACGTTTTACGAAGTTCAATCACAAGAATTTGCAGCAACAAGAGGTGAGCATGATGAAAAAATTAACAACGGTTATATGTGGTTCAGTAAAATGGAAAGCATCATCCTACTTTCTAAAAATAGAATATGCATACCGAACTTTTTTAAAATACAATTTGCAAATTGCTTCGATCATTACATTCTTACAACAACTGTAGCAAAATTGGTTTAAGTGGTTTTTAAAGTTTAGAAATAGCGATGAAATATGAAACTAACCTTCTTTGGGTCAACTTTAAAATGGAATGCAACGCTTTTAGGTATATTTTTACATTCTTGCACAATTTCGTTCAATATAAATGAGAAACCAATGATATCATTATCATCGAGCAAGGGGTTAATTGCTTTCTCCAAGGCAATCAATTTTTGTTCACGTTCAGCAACATGTCTGGATGCCATTTCAAATACCTAAGATTGAGATTTATTTTCTCGTGAAAACTAAGTATTCGAAAAAAGAAACAAGGGAAACAACATTTTTATTTTACCCATTCCTGAAAACTAACATTTTTGGCAGTAATTGTAATAGGATGGCCACCGCCATTATAAAGTATTGAATTATCCATTATCAGTTTGATATCATACAGAAACTGTCGCCTCAATTCGTATTTATTCTCAGAAATTTTCTTCTTGATTTGCTGTAGATCCATTGGTTCCTTTATAATGTTGTAATAATCTGGGACCTAAATAGGGAAATGATTATGGAAAAGTATAAATTTCACTCCCTTCGCAAATAAGTCTTTGGTTATTTAAAAGTAACATTACAAAGAATTCAACTTCTCTCTTTAATCTATTTCTTTCCTCTCCTTATTTTATCTCAGTGGTTAAAAAGGCATTAGTTTCCTGCCATTTTTTTCGAAACTTTTTCGCCACTTTTGTCAACTGCTGATAAAACAGAAACCTAGAGAGAAGCTTATCGCTTTATCCAATCCTTTTTTCGTCTTTATACATCTGTTAATTATCTAATACCTATGTCACATAAATGAGCAGGAAAAGCAGATTTCAAATAATCACATGATTGAAATTAAAATAATGCTTATTCATGGCAAAGTAGCCTATAAAAAGAATTACTTTTTTTGGATTGACTGGGAACATGATTTCTTCACAACCAAAGACACTGCGAACATCGTTAAATATTTCACTCAAAACAATCGACATCGATACCTACAATTCGTTACCGTCTTAATCATTAGGTTAATAAAAACCGAAAAATAAAGCAACGGTCAGTACATTATATTTTTTGGCTTTTTGAAAACAGTTGTGGCTATACCAACCACATTTGAGTTTTCGATGCATCATAGTTGATGAAAATATTTTAGTTACTCGCATCCAAATGAATGCTTTATAAAGACTAACTTTTGGATCAGCTCTTATCCGCTTAACAGTTTTTTGTGGGCCGTACAAGTAATCATCCATTTCAGCAGTATGACGGCGCTTATTAGAACCAACAGTAGTTATGCGAACTTTGTCTAAAATTTTGAATATAGTCTGCCTACATCTTCCATTAAGATAAAGACGGATAACAAACTTGCTAATAGCTTGATATCTTCCGTCAAAGTTTCACTTTGGGAAACCAACCAACAACGTTTTCAGCATGCATTACTAGATATAGGACCATTTTAATTTAGTTTGGAAACAATGGATTATTATATGACCAATACTTAGAGAAGCAACGCTAAATCAACTTATGAGCACATCTACACTAACTTGCTTTAGGCGGTTCAGGAATTCCTGGGATTTGTACATCGTCATCCGGATCAACATCTTCATTATTATCGTTTCCCTGCACCATACTTATACTTTCTTCTTGTTCAGCTGGAATCGATGGTGATCGTTTGTCTGCTTCTCCCACCAGTTTTTTATCACCTTCTATTAGTTCACGAGGTATATGAAGCCTAAAAGTTTAGGTCCTCGAAATAAGACTTTCCCTTAGAACCAGGCTATACTCTTGACAATAAAATTATGAAAAAATTTACCTAAGGGCATTTTTCTTGATCATTTCTGCATGACTGTATAATTTCCTTGATATTTTCAATTTTGTGCCTTCAACTGCAATCAGTTCTCCAGATGGAACAGCCATCTTTTCAAGTTGTTCATCAGTCAAAGCTACCTAAATCGATCAAACTAACATGAATTTCGAATCTTCTCAAGGTTGGCCTTATACTAATAACCAATTAATAAAACTAAAGATTAAATTCTTCACTCCACCAAAACGTACACTGCAGAATAATGACATGCGAAATGCGACTAATACATCAAAATATTACTTTCAAAAAAAGTTGATCGACAGCACTCATGAAAATACAAAATGTGGAATGCAATTCTTAGAACGAAAATGCTTAATCAATATTTGATAGCAGTCTACGACAACTGAAAAATACCGGATGGATATCGCCAACGGTTTTGATGGTCTTTGTCGGATCTTTACCATACAACGGACAATTTTTGTTGGTTTTCATGTGTCCCGTACCATGACAAGCACTACACCTCATTTTTAACAGATTTGGCTTTATAACTGGCGGCTTCTTTTCCGCTACTTTTGCCTCAAAAAATTATTACTGGATAAGCTATTCCTTTTTTACTATTTCCAACACAGCGATATCCTTAGCGAAAAACAACAGTTTTATCGCATAAAAAGGAAAACACATAAATAAGTTCTGTCTCCCTATTATATGAATTGAAAGTCTGCATAGTTCCAAAGTCAAACAAACTAAACTAACCTTGGCAATAGGTTGCCCAATGGGCACACCATGAAGCTTAGCTTTGAGCTCATTACGCCTAATTCTGCGTAGTTGATCTTGTAAACGTCGTTTTTCCTTCCTTCTTTCCTGCAGATGTTAAACTTCATAGGGATCAACGAAAGTGGAACAGAAAAACGGTCATTTCAGAGATTTCAAACTCTCTCTTTTTTACTGCCTTCTCCAGATCAAAATTGATTTTCTTAATTAAAAAAGAAAAATAACAGAAGTGAATTGAATCTGACCATACGGTGACCCTTATATTTTCTAATTCCATTTGTCTAATAACAAACTGCACAGAGCGCACTCCTATGAGTACGGCAAGTAATTCTAATCTTGGAATAGTCATACCTTTAATAGGAGCAATTCGAGATTTGGCAAACACCAAGAAGGCCTCCTTATCTTGAACTATGTATACTGTTGAATAAGCAACTTACTTCCTTGAATTGCTCATCCATCTGCGCATATACTCGAATAAAGGTTTCATCACATCTTGTGCGTATACGGACGTACGCATCGATTAGTTGTTGGCGTGTAATTACTTCAACCCGAGTCTATGAGAAAAAAAATTAAGGAATATATAAAAAGGAAATTTTGAAAAAATATACACTTACATCTTCACCACCATAAAAATTGGGAACTTTGAGGATTTCTCGCCTGATCCAATTGCCGATCTAACTATTAGAAAATCATTAAAAATATACTGTTTCTGTGCCATCTTCAGCTCGATAAGTACGATATATTTTAAGTTTCCTTGTTACAGAGGGTGCTGGAATCTGAGAATTTTGCATTTCGCCAAATACTGTTGCTGCATCCAAATCCTTGTCTGTAAATTAAAAACTTGTTCAATCAATTATTTAATAAACATAATATTATTACAAGAACAAAAAAAGCAGAGTTGTAGAGTGAACAGAGAGGAGATCAAAATTTCGTAAACAAAATATGGAACCTTTTACATCATTTCCCTTTTCATGTTTAGCTGTGGACGATCCTGTAGGCTCATCATTACAAAGCATTTTTTGCAGCGCCTTTCGTTCCTTTTCCTCTTGTTCGAACTCCAACTTTTTCTTATCAAATGTGAATGGTTTGCCTTAAACAATCTGACCAGTGAACAACAAAATGACAAATAAACAAGATGGTAAATAAATGCATTAGGTGGCAGGATGAATTAAGCAATTAACTAATTTTCCTTTTTGATTTCTGATATGCCTTTTATTATTTGTACCATGCTTTTTCTCCACTAAGTAGATCAGTAAATAAGTACTTGTTTATATTTCAGATCTTCATCACTTAAAAGCAGAACCTTTATTAGCATCTAACATGCTCTCAAGCTTTGTTGCAAGTTCTTCATTATCTGAATCTTCGCCACTGCTTCCTTCATCCGTACTCAAAATATCTGTATTTGACAATGTCCTGCAATAAATTTGTCTTCAACTTCAAGCAAGATTCCAGAAAGTTGAGGAAAAGCATATGCGTGAAAAAATATTAACAATGCAAAGTGCTAGAGACAGCAGTAACTTACTGATTTTGTAGGTCAAATGTTCTCTGACAGAATTTTTTGTATTTTTCTTGCATATCTGCGAAGTTAAATCTAATATTTCCACGCGCAAACCGAGCCATACCTACAATTGCTTTTTCATGACAATTACTAGGATCGCGAAAAAAAAAATAAATAAATAAAGAAACAAGTGAACAATCTCATACTAACACGAACTAAGTTTGCTATATTACAAAACTCGATATATATACCGGAGAAATCAGATCTCGCTTTAGCAGCTTGCGTAGACAATGTTCGAATGACGTCAATTATCTCCCACCGACTCAACGAATTAATCTGAAGCATGAAATGAAAATTCCTGTGTTACGGTAATATTCGTTTGATTAATTAGGTTTAATTTTCTAAAATTCAAATCAAATCCGATGTAAATACTTTGGTATTTGATAAAGCACCTCTTCTTCTCTAACACCATAATCTCGACATATTTCTTTCGCTTCTTTCAATGGTAACTTTCTAAGATCAGCATTTGTTCCGGTTACCAATCGTTTCGGAACATTCGTCACTTCTTCCTGCAAAAAATTTGAAACAAGAAATAAACAACAAAGGGCAAAAAGTAATACAAATTGTAACGCTAGACGCAGAAAAAGGAACAAAACTAACTTTAGCTTTCTGTGGTTTAGCGCTAACACGAACATACGAAAAACCTTCACCACATCCGGTTGGATCAGCTATACCTGTTTGATCCAACAAACATTTGCCCTTCATTGATGATATGTAAGCTCGCGTCGTATTCCACGGAGCGCATTTTATCTTCAAAATAATATGTATGGAATGAAATTCAACAAAAAAAACTGCCAAAATAAATTAATCCATATCACAGAATCTGGACAATTTGACATTTTCGAATTGTGAATTTTTTAGCAACAATATGAAATAAGGATTTGACCAGCCCTATATGAAGCACTTCCACTTATACTGAAAGTGATATTAATTTACGATTTCCAACTATCAATCTCTTATCAAAGAAAAAGTTTGTGATATGGTTCTTGATATAATACTCCAAGTCGCTTATTTTCTGGAAGAAACGCTACTCGACGATGTTATATATATTTCTCATAGCATATCAACTAAGCCGATAAGTAAAGAATTTGCTGACTTCATCTTCGATAGTGACCTGGTCATCCGAATCATCTTCATTTTCTGGGGTAAAGAAATACTTCTCTCCATAACCAGCGTCCTAAATACAATTTTATTCCATTTACTAAATTAAATCTCTTATTGTTTTTCTTTCAATCTAGAATATCTTTGCTGAAGACTATTACTTGAATGTGTCACGAAAGGCCGTAATAAGCATCTAATTATTACCTTTAAGCGCTGTTCAGCCGCTAGCATACTATATTGAGCACAACACATTTCCGGTGTTACCATCGCAAGTACTTCTTCTTTACTCGGTAATCGAAAATCACTTCGTAAAACCTATCAAAGAATTCTTGTTAATAAAAGTAGGAAATTAAAAGAAACTGTTAAGACATCGAAATAAAATTAAAGTCGTGTTCTCGAGAACTGTTAAAGTAATTTTTCTAACAATATATATAAAAAGACTCTATCACATCTCTCTAAATCTAACGATTTGCAACTAACCCAATAGTTCTGGTCAGGACCTTGTCCCAATCGTTTGAAATCTGAGCACTGTTTTAACCGCTTGCGTACCGAACTTTCAGCATAATGAGGAAATGCTTCCTTGATGTCCTCCATTTTTAATCCGAAATAAAATAAAATTTATCAGGAAAAGTCTTTGCTCGCTGTTAGGAGACTGAAACTTTCCTTTTGTCTAACAAATAAAAACTTACGGAAGGACTCAGTATAAAAGGAAAGCTCACTTCTAAAAAGATTTAAGCAGGTGAAAATTCTTACCTCCTGGGATTTTGATCGCTGGCCCAGAAAAGTCGATAAATATATGCTAACAAAAAGTCCCGAACAAAAACTGTTGCTCGTTTCGAGTTTGGACTTGGTACTTCATACAACGGACATTCCTGACCAACAAGAAATAATGTCGGGCAATGACGAATAAAATACCTGTAACTTTCTGCTCATCAATTTATTAGAAATTTACAAATATCTCGATTTTCCAACTAAGTTAAGAACAAATAATGACATATTTCAAAGAAAATTAAATGCCTTTGTTTCTTTCAGATGTATCACCTGTTCATACCAAACCATCTACTTATTTAACATGGTACGTTCTCTAAATGCTAAAACGGCTGGAAACTGGACTATAAATTTTCAGACGTTCATAAAATTCAATTTAAAATAATATTTAACATCTGCCCATTGGTTCCACCAAACAGCTATATGGTGAGAAAATTCCTCGGTTTTTAACTTAATATAAGTTACTGAACTCGAAGATCAACCAAAATCACTTACCCTTGCTTTGTACGAATAAGAAGGAAGTCATTTGAATTTGATACATGTTTGTAAATGGGAGCACGGTACAAATTGTTTTCCAAAGATTGTAAACCTTGACCTGGTGCAAGAGAACCCAGAAATGGTGAAGTGTGCGTAAAAGCAGTTTCGCCAAATTCATATTCTGGATCTGTTTCTTTTCCAACTTTCTGCAAATATATCAACCATAACTTGGGAAAAAAGAAAAGAGTAGGACTATATCTGTATCCAATGTCCAAAAAAGTGCATTGTGAGCAGATTCCGCGGCTTTCAACTTAGTACACTGTTCCATAAACAATCTAACAACGGAGAGATTGAAATAACAAGTTGAATGGTGAATATAGAAGATATTGTCCAATGTTTCTGCGGTACTTGGTATAAAATTAACCGAAAAGAGAAAAAGAGGAATGAAGTGACAGCTCACATATTCTGATATCTCAGTCAAACACAAATGAATCAAAACTGAGCAAGAATTTAAACTTACTCTTTTGTAATAATTCCTGATTTTACTGGCCATTCCGGGTTGATTGAGCAGTGGTGGATGCTCTTCAGAATATTCCATCAGTAACAAAGTACTATCTTTACCCGACAAATCTTGCACTTCACGCATGAAGAAAATCTCACCCCCTCCTTCTGCTGCCTTCTGTTTTTCACGAAACTTAAAAAATAAAATTAAAAAGATTTAAGTTAAGCAGATCTATGGAAAAACAGAGTGTTTTCATCTTCTCTATATGCTTTTTTTACTCCAGTTAAAGTAATAAAAAAACTCAAAAGTATTTACCTCTTCTTTTTCTTTGATCAGCTTGGTCAGTGTTTTAACATATACGAGACGAGTGCCTGTTGTTCGTAAGATTCGTTTTGACAACGGTAAACGATGATAATGTCGTAATTTAAATGGATTTAAATGAGTAGGGAAAAATGTCCGATGTATATTTTGTGCAGGTAGTGAGTGCTGAATAAGTGAACTACCAGAAACGGAACTGACTGTCCTATAAGAAAATCTGTGAAATATAGTCAGTAAAAGGAAACGTTTAACCTCTCAAAAAAAAAAAAAAGAATAAATAAATAAAAATGAAAATTAGCTGATAAAACCAAATTTCAAACAATATGCGTTTTCCAACAACGTCAAGGAATCATATGATAGTTGTAGATGCTGTAACAGGTATTAATGAACTAAAATCAGTTCAAGAACTTGATACGATCAGTCTAACCTTTCAACATTTTTAGGTCTATAGTAATCATCATTGCTAAGATTAAATGGATCTTTGTCCGTCAGCTGAGCGATAGAACTCTCCATCTGTTCATCTTCTTCTTGCTTTTGTCGCTGTTGTACTTGGCCGAGAATCATTTTGGATTTCTTTGTAAATTGATGCTCCTATATAACTTTCTTCAATAATTATGAAAATCAAAGTTTTTTACCAATATCCTGTTTCAGAACTTTCTAAACAACTTAGGAGATAACTAAGCGCTTGCATGAAGGCCCGCCAAACTTTTGTAACAGTTACCTTCCGATCGAACGGTTTTGGTGGATTTGGCAATTCACCATCCTGAATCTTATCCTCAGTCGCTTTGTCTTCTGGCATACCAAACAATTTCGGATCGTCAGAGTAATCAAGAGTAAGGAGTTTCGGCTCTAAAGTAAAAGATCATTATCAATTTATCAAATACAACCATATATTGAAACAAAAGTTTTCGACAATACCGTCTATTATAATCGTAACATTTCAAGTAGCCCTATTCCTGGCTTGCACAATTTTTTCAGTTATTTCATATCTGTTCTTGTTTATTTCTCTTCCTACATATTTATGGAGCATACCTGGTATGTGATCCATATTTTCTGAATCCCATATAATATCATCTTCCCATCTCGTGTAAAGCAAATCATAGTTTTCCATAGGAAAAAGAGAATGAGATGGAGTTGGTTCTTTTGGAAAATCTGAAACAATACAAAAACCTTGACATACACTAATAAAAATCTTGAAAATTGAGGAGCTATAGAAGCATACATTGAATTACTGAAGATGGAATGAAGAATGAAATGGTAGACTCCAGACAAATTCGTAACTTAATTTATGCATTCCAGTGTTTCGAAATTTAACTCAGTCTTACATTTATGTTGTTCCTCACCAGACCAAAGTCGATGCTTCTATGACAAATCATATTTCTTATAAAAAAATGCTAGTTTTAAATACTGGCTTTCCTTTGGTAAATGTTCGGTAATAAAATGAGAAATGAATCCTGCTAAGAAATCTTTTATATCAAAGGATAATCATGCTCGTTTGTTTGATTTAACAGTCTTGATTACCTTATGATGAAGGACGCTCATGATTATTAGTCTCACCTCAAATTTGAATAAAAGATATTTCAGAGTAGTGTTTTTTCTTTGTCATCATACAGAGATGGAAGCTCAAGGGAGCATATTGAAGAGTAAAATTCACAAGAGTTCCACATCAATTAAGAAAAAAAAATCCAATGATAAACCACAAACCCAAATTTGCACTGCTCAATGTAGGGAATATGCCTGGTTTCGCGAACATCTGTTCAAATGTACGTGTTTTAACTAAAAAGAAAAAAAAAAGGAAACGATTCTACGAAAAGTCCGAATAACTAATTTAATATGTTTATAATTTAAATTTACTGAATGCAGTTTAAAACTTGAGCTCGAAAATCAAAAAATCATATCAAGGAAAGTTAGTGTATTCAAGAAACATTGCAATAACATGAAAAATACATGGAAAAGAGATAAAGCTTACAAGCTGTCATAAAAGACTCGTAATTTCTCGTTTGCTGTGTGGGTATCCAACCACATTCAGGTAATTTATCAGGTGGCTGGGAAGCCAAACCTTTTAAAATCTGAAAAGATTGTTTTTTATAAAAAAAAAGTTTACTGCACAAGAATTCCACGCAGAAGTTACGAAAAGTTTTATAGCTTCTGAACGAGTTTAAAATTGGGAAGGAACCTGTCGCCTAGCCTGTTCTTCATCGAGCATTATATCATCTTCCCAGCGAATTAAATTTACGGGAAGGAATGTTTCTGAAGGAAATGGTTCACTCGCTGCCAATCCAGGACCAATTTCTTCCTCGACTACTTCATCTTCACTTTTATCATTTTTCTCATCTTTCATGGAACTTCTTTTTCGCAATGACTGCTGTAAAAAATGATTCACTCAACTGAAATTTCAGATAACTACTATCAAATCATTGGAAATACACACCTCACGCTTCAATTTAAACCCATAATCGAAATGAGATGGATTAGACAAAACATTCATTGAGTCATACCAAATACGCGCAGGACCGAATCTGAAATCTACATATATTAAAATCAGCAATTACTTACGGGAATTATAAAGATTAGGCAAGAAAATAGTTGAAGTTTCACTAAACACAACATTCGTTTCTTTTTGAAATGAAATATGTACAGCGAAATCAAGTCAATTTGATCAAGACCGAGACTTTTTAAAACATCAGAGACCTCCATGGTGACACATCATTCACGTTGCCATCACCGTTACCATTTTTAGCTGATACAGTTGAACTTGAAGGTCTCATTAAAAGAATTTCATCATCCACAAGACAATCTTCTGGAGCAGGAGGATCTCCGAATATTAACTTTGGACCAAACGTTTCGATGGACTGCAATGTTTCCGTGAGCTAAAATCTGTAAAATTGAGTAAATAAAATCGAAAAAGTCCAAAAAACCTGAGCCGTCACAGCAAAGGAATTTCGAACTTTTACTAATGCAATACCCTGCCATTCGGACGTTTCTCTTTCCACCTTTAATCAGAAGAAACTCACTTCTGTAGGCCTTTTGAACACCTGCGGCTCTTCTACACTTACTGCTGCTACTGCTTCTTCATCCTCTTCTTGCCTAGGGCTCTATAAAATTATCAATTTCATTGAGATTTCGAATGCTATGAATTTTAAATATGCTTTATACATATATAAAAAGTGGATGCATCCGTCATAATAAAGTAGGTTACTGTAACAAAAATATATCAAAAGATTACGTTTGGCCGGAATGTCTTTGATGGCCACCAAATTCTTGTACGTGATGAAGATTTGATGTTAGCTCCGAACAGACGAGAGAATCGCAATACCTTATTGCGTGAATAATCCGGAAAAAATTGCCTAAAGGTGAACTATAATTATTGGAAATAAACGCTTCTGCAGAAGGCAACGAAATACTACTTAAAATAAGTGTCGCAATGACACTTACAAAATATTACCTCGGATCGATTTTATCAAGTTCAGGATTCTGCAAAATTCCAGCCAAAGGAGCATCATCACGTTCTGATGGCGGTATAAAAGGCTCGTTATTGTAGTCTAAATCAATGAGAGAGAATATAATTTCAAAATAATAGTCCAATATGGGAAAAAAAAAACCAAACGTAGGTCTTAAAACACGCTCCACATACCAGAAACAACTGAATTATAATCATCATCTGAAAAATCGTCATGTTCATCATCCGCGTCATTAGTTTGATCCACCAAATCAGGATGACGAACGTACCATGCTGCAAACAAGACATTTAGGAAAATGCACAGCTTTATATAGCGATGAAACAGAAAGAGGTAATGTCCGAGAATATTTAACCCGAACTGATTTGAAATTTAATCAGTTTACATGAAAAAAGTCAAAGATTAATAGGAAATTCATCTGACTGGTTCAAACGGGTCTCTTGAATTAAATTCTCTCCCATCAAACTGCATTCCTTCATTTCTCAAATGCAACAAAAAGCCACTAACTTTGTTGAAATCAGCAAAACTTATGCGAAAATTTAGTTAGAAAAAAGCTCACTGACATGATATGCAAAACCTTACGCTCATTGATAGCACACGGATGATTTCGGTAGAATTCTTCAGTATCCGAACTGAAATTAGTATCACGACTTTCATCTTCACAGTCTTCATCGCTTACAGCTGTTCTTGAACTTTCCTCATCTGTAATTTCTTTTCCAATATCATTATTTCATTGAAGTAAATATGTAACAATAACTTTGAAGAATATAGAGTAAAAACGTCTTGACGGAGTTATTATTCCTTAATGTCACTGACTGATATTATTGGGAATTTAATGGAGAAAAAAAATCGATGGGAACTTTAAGTTTATATTGTCATAGAAGATCAATATTTTCAAGGTGGGCATTACTTTCATTTTTCGTCGTCAAAGAAAAAGTGTAACATTAATAAGCTCAATTTAAAATTGGACCGAATTTCTTAATTACAGTCAATCGAGGCTTTTTTTTTCAAGAACTTGAAATTGGGCGATGAAATACGAAAAACTAAAAACAAAACAAAAATTATACCGTTAAAGTGTGAAGGACTGGGATCTCCAGTAGAACTTCGAGACGAATCATTGTCGGTATCCTCCATCGTTCTTTATGCTTATGAGAAGAATGCAAACAAATATAACGGTATAATGTTAGAGAATAAAAACGTGACGTATCTTGCTGAAATTTAGCACTGACCACTGGAGACAGTGCTGTCCGGTTGGCCATTTTGTCTCTAATGTCCTCTCTCTCACAGTAACTCGAAACAGTCTTACTTAGTTCATTTATGTAAACTAACTTAGTACACAACCTCACCCCTTCTAAATAATCAAAAAGTGAAAAACAACAACAAAAACCATCAAATCTACAAATTACAAAAATGTTAAAATAGACAACAACGCGTTTTCATGGCGCTCACTACGGCACCGTTGTGAAACTCTACGTCTATGAAGGGCGAAATCTCAAGGTTTCATCACAATTTAAGGACTTATATAAAGCTAATGACCCAGCATTTACTTTTCAAAGTATGAGATTTGATTCTTTTTATACGCCTTAGACCAAGTACAAGAGAATGAAATAATGTACTACTAGGAACAAATGGAGATAAAACGTCCCTGTATTTAAATATCCCATGTGAAAGGCACATTTCTTGGTATATGTTGGGAAGGAAAAAGAAGGAAGATAATATATGATATCATTGGATGAAGATTGTTTCAACTGAGTAACTTTTTTCAATTTCTTACCTTATCCATTATTATTCAATGTCATCTTTCTTTAAAGTCATGGCACTGTACCATTTATCGTTTCCATGCTATTGCAAGGAACTATTACTGTTTGTTTATTTCATAAATAATATTAACAGAATTTATCTCCCATTTCATAATGAAATATTTGACTTTTCATCCAATTGTTCATTGAAATTATGGGAAATTTCATGCGGAAATATATTTTACGTTTGCGCAACTGCGATATAGTGCCTCGCGGATAATTTGCTGTTGAGGCGCAGAATTTTTGAGGTACTACTTTCTTATTGGACAGGAAAGACATATCTTCTGTAACAATATCAACCCGTTTTGAATGAATATTTTATTGCTAGTTCTGTCTACTACAAGCAAACATCATCAATTGACTTGTTTTCTTTTAAAAAGTAAAACATATACAATGATCTCATAGACCATCACAACAGTTTTTGGCAGTAAAGATACTAAGCAGTGCGATGAGCTTTTGGAAGACCCTAATAAATAGAACAAAAATTTTGAACATCATTTCGTAACTAGTATCAATTGACGAGCCAATTGGAGATTTATTTAGACTCCAAATAGGGAGATTATATTGACCAATGATATCATTTTTAGCGCTACCTATGTAACTATTCAGTAAAAAAATAATAGACAAAGAATGATTTATTTATTTTCTAATCCAAGTGATTTATCTTTTTGACGAATGTATCTTAAAATTGATACTGCTATTTTGAAGTACTGAATGACAGTTATATCGATGACGTTTAGCAGTAGGAACAATGAGAAGCTATAACGATAATAAGAAGGCAGGAAAGAAATATAGTGATATTTGGGAATCGAACACACGTCGTACAAATGACAATGTATACTGGGAAGTATGGCAAAATGGCTAAAATAATGGTTAAATTACAGATTAAATTAAGCCAGTAGCAGTTGACTGATTAAAATGCCGTTCATCGAGCGAGATCTGATGATAAACATACATTACGCATTCACAGGATCGCATACGTGTACACACACTCACGTGACGTGTATACATATACAAATATATAGTTAACTTGCGCGTTGAATAATTTCTTTTCATGCATTAAAACATGCAAAACATTTCTCACATTCACTAGAAATATTTCGATTTTTGTGGAAAATTTTCGAAACCCCGAAAATCCAAAACTGTTCTTATTTAAGAGTACTGTTTAAACTGAGAGTTAAGTAGAAAAATATGTGATACATTAGCAAAAAAGAACTTTGAATAATAAAAGAAAAGAAGAGCTATGATCGAATGTGCAGCGATAGTGGGTATGAATGATACAGCGAAGATTTTTATAAATGTGGTACAACTCTGATACTAAATGAACGATAACAATAATTATAGTAACACAGAAGGACGCAAAAGATTCTTTCTTCTTCGCTTTCGAAAACTTGAAAGTTCGTGTGAATTTCTTTCTCGGGAAAATTTCAAAATAGCCATTTGAATGCCCTCCGTATAACTGCTGGCATTAATGACCATTCAAATGAGATCGTTTTATCATCTTCTGACTTCACTGTTGCCTGAAATAATCCGAAATCAGAATTTGGTTGTTCAAAAAATGTTGTAGTGGAGATTATCAAATGGAAAAAAATAAATAAATAAAAAGTCAATAAATGGAAAGATAAAGATGCGTTATCAACTGATAACCATACTTCGAGAAAAATGTTACTTATTTCTTCAATCAAAAGTAACCATTTCGTGTCGTGAAATTCGAATTTGTTTCACAAAAGAAAGGAATAACACATTCCTTATAATTAAAGCAATTGATGCTTCATTTTGTAATGAAATAATTCATCTGATAAATTGTTAACATAAATCATTTAGCTTACACTCATCCTTATCAAAGATGAGATATCAAAACAATGCATCTTTGTTCTCTGTGGTTAAGATATGCTTAAATCGAATTGGATTGCAATACCGTGTCTTTTATTTTATATGCTTAGGCTAGGATTGTACTACAATGTCCTTTGTCATCCATGCTTATGGCACGGCACGGTACAACAGTGCTTCTGTAGACCACTCCCACTATACATATATATATATATATATATATACAAAGGTCATGGCCCTATTGAGACTCATACACCTTACGCACGTACAAAGCTACCACTCACTCCTACCTCTTGTGGTTTTTCTTCTTGGAGCTTCCAACTACTAGTCAGTTCAGTGACTCCCATGCCAAACCGCCTTCCTTAATGTACTACGCTATCGAAATCATATTATAACATCTGCTTAATTGCTGTGTTTAATAAATTCTAGATTTAATTACTTGTTGTGATACACAATCAAAAGGACTGTATCTCTTCGTTAATAATACAGATTCTCTCCTACTACAAAAAAAAAAAACTTTCACGGCATTTAGTACGGGTTTTTTCCGGTGTCATAACAAATTCGAGATAGAACAGTCGGATTCAACGTAACTTTATTCTCATTACTATTCAAAGCACGACCAATCTTAACGAACGAGATCAATCGTTCTTGTGTTTCTTTTAAAATTTTCCCATCTTGTACTATCTTGATTAATGTCAAAGTTCTTTGCAATGTTGCGTAATTTATAAGTGGTATTTTGACACACACTAGCAATCAAGTAAGATTATATTTTTTTTGAACTCTGATTTTTCAGAAATTATCTCTCAATTTGTATTTAAATAAGTTTTATCGCTCAGTTTTCTATTAAACTTATCTACAGAGGACTTCTCTTGTAAGTTTAATTAAGAGGATGCGTAAACTGAGTATTTTTTGGCAGTTACTTGTGTTTCCACTCCGGAAAAATGCAAATGAAAACATTGAATTCACGAGTCTAAAGAAATCTAAAAATTTTAAAGCATAAATTTGTTGCATCTAAAATTCTATAAAGTTCAAGAGCAAGCAATCACTAACCTTGTATCTCACTATTTTGTCATCACTTTGCGTTACAGTTTTTGCAGCACCGGTAGCATTTGCATTATAACGATTTGAGTAGAGATACTGACCCAACAGTGCTGCGATTCGATCGAAACTACCCGCAACATTGATACAAATTTTCGGATTCGCTGGGTCACGCATCATGCCATGTGGACATGCACAGTAAAAGTCTCCGGGAATATTCACGCAACCATGTGAACAACCGCCATTTTGTTGCTGACATTCATTTATGTCTTAAAATTAAGTTTTCATACTATACATCAAAATAGACAGCATATCGATATTTAATATCACCTTAAAGAATAACAGGCATCAAAATCTTAACAATTTTGTTGACTGTAAGAAAATGACTTTGCTCGAGAAAACTGGCTAACCATAGCATTGTCCACGATTATGGAAGTATCCACTGGGACATCGTCCACCTTTCGAAGGCATACTACAGGGACATTCACCATCTACAGCTGGTGGAAGAGTAGCGATTGGACGGAAGGGATCCATCAGTGTTTCGCATGTCGGTTTTATCAAAGCTTCTCCGTTATTTGCACATATACATTGACATTGTGATATCGACTGGCTATCCGATAGTTTTTGATCTGGTAGTGCCGTAGTATCTCAAATTTACCAATTAAAACTAAATCAAATGAACATTTCTTTTTGGAATAATTCAGCTATAAGATCGATCTCCAACGGAATGGAAATAGCTTTAGTAAAATTTGGTAGTGTCTCGTTTGACTGCTATTTAATTTCGAAATAAAATAATTCACCACTGTCAAGTTCTACAGTTGCACAATCGTTCAGATTAAGTGGAGCGGATTTGTTAGCGGATCGCTGCAATGTCTCAACACAAACAGTATAAGTGTTGTCGGATGGTAAGCCATCAATTTTTCTTCCAAAACTGTCGCGGCAAGTTGCATTCACTTTTTTCCAATACTCTTTCGGCAATAATAAATCCGGAGTGTAGGAAATGATGTAATCCTAAATAGCACAAAATCCAAGTTTTTGGTAATTAAAAGTTCCTCCCGTCTCAATAAAACAATTTATATCAGAAGTCGAGAAGGATTTAAACTTCCGCACTACAGCGTCTTGTGGCTAAAATTTAATTAAATAAATTGAGACTTTTAAATTTTCGAAAATATGATAGGTGTCAGTAGGTAATTTCCAACTCATTCGTTACATTAAGAGTATGTCGTAAGGGCCTACATTAATTACATTAACTAATTGTTATCAAAAAACCTAATATTAGTATTTAATATTATTTAATGGAAACTGACTGCTTTATTATCCGTACAACAAGTCCATGAGACTAGTAGCGAATTTGGATTCACCGGTGTTACTTTAACGTTGGTTGCTTGATTTGTTGATATTTTTGCTATAAAAGATGATTGTAATATTCAAAAAGTTTACTTTCATTTACTTACTCTTCGGTAAAAAAAATCGAAATATATAAATTTGAAATAGATCAAAACATAATTCTTCACTGCTTCGAGTTTTGTTGGAATAAAATTGTATAAAACATTGCTAAAGCTATCCATATCGATAGGATGCGAAGAAATAGGATGACTGTTGTCATCAGCAAACTTTTAGCAGTTAAATCATTTCAGCAGCTAATTAGTAGTATTAAATTCTAATTAATACAAGTCGTTCGAATTGGTGGTGGAGTCATGCGCGTCAATTTAGCTTTCCTTGTTATTGGTGTAGAAACATAACTGCAAAAAGCATGAGCGATCCAGCTTTGAAATAATCCAGTTTCAACCAACCAATCTGGGAAGTGAATTACTCTGCAAATTTAATTTTTTTTTTCGTTTGTTGTCAGAATCTCAGAATAATTTAATGCGAACCATTCATACTTTGAATAATTGATTTAATACTTTCAATTAATATTTCCAAATTTTTAGTTTACATAACAATATAATGGACCAGTAATTTTTTTTTAATTACAAGCTGAAATATTGGTTCGTAAATAACAAATAAAAGACCGAAATTGATTTAAATTGGGAGGAAAGTGCAAAACTAACTTGGTAGAACTTCCCAATGATAATTCCTTCAAAAGTTCACTAGACGGAGCTTTTATCGAAATTGCAACAACGCCATGTCCATATTGATCTCTTGCATATTCCGCTGATTGTATCGCATCATCACTAGAATGAAAAGTGGAAAGAAAGGAATCATCAATTAATCTTTCGTATTTTCGTACGAGTCTAAATGAATAGTGCAACAAAAAAGTCTATACTACCTGCTTGTCCCGTCTGCACTAATGATTAAAATTATTTGAATCACTCCTTTCACAGCATGTTCTTTAGCCAACAACATTGCTTCTTCAATACCTCGGCCTAGTTTAGGAGAAATTTCATCGCTTCTACAAAATTTTATTTGGATTGCTGGCAGAAAGGGCATATTGACCAAGTTGTAAAAGTAGTAAAAAATTTGCGTCAAGCAATTAATCAGTTGGGATGTCATTTCACGTAAAAGTTTCATCTAGTTTTTAAGGCTTTCTTTTTGTAAGAATTTGAAGCTTTTTTGATAAAACTCGCTTTTTTTGTATCAGTTTGGCGAAAATTTCATCCACCGTATCAACGCCGAAATTTGCTGCCTTCAAATTGGTACCATTGCTATCAACGCCTACCAAATTCAATTGCAGAAGTCTGCTTTCTGGTGAAAACCGCGTTTTCAAGAAGTTGGCAACATGATTCAGTACTAGGCGGAAATCCTGAAAGACCGTTTTCATTTTCATGTACCATACATGATGCATACTTGGAATACAAGAGGACAAGAAGGAAGACAAAAACAGAAACAATGAAATATGAAGAGCTTCCGGAAGTAATCAACCATAAAAATCCATAGTATTTTAAAACGGAACTGCCTTACTTCCTCAGGCGATCTGGCGGTACTGTCAACAACGATCGAAAGTTGATATGGACGTAAGAAACCATCCTTGCAAAGTGGTACAGGAGCGAAATGTTCCGTCGTTGTTTTCCAGTTGCGCAATGGCAAACGAGATATTTTATCTTTCCTAATCAACAAAGTTTAAATTAAATGAATTGAATGACAAATAAAACGACAAAACCAAACTAAGCCTTAAACGAATTACAAATTAGCCTATTAAAATTGTTATCAATGCCAATACTATAGCTTAATAAATCCGTTATCACACTAACTTGCATTGAGATAAATGAAAATGTTCTGCTCAGTAAAACTCACTTGCGTTTTGATTCAGCGTAAGAAACATCACGTTTCGTAGTTCGATGTGGAGTTTCCTGCGGTGGCCAAATAGTAGCAGCAGCCACGTCAATACTGCCACAGAGCGCTCGTCCAATTTGTAACAGTTCTGGTTCTTGTAGTTTACTTGCACTCGGAATTGATATTACTCGTTGTCGAATATATTCATTACCGGCCAAACGATTTAGCATGATTTGAGCTCCTTGAAATGCGTTCACGACCAGCACGAAGATACTTACGTTTAGACGCTCACGAAGATCAGCTGCTACGAAAGCTACATTACCACTGAAAAGTATAATCAGCAGTCTTAAGCAAAAGTTTTTACACCAATAAGAAATACAATTGAAAAGTGCCACGTCAGATATGAGACACTAATACTGCAAATAAATAGCAAAATTGAATTAATTTCTCACATAATATTTAGTTTGTCTGAAATCGTTATCGTCATTTATGTCGAAACTATCATTTGAATGAAAAAAGCACCAAGCAAATGCCAAGCAAACATTAATTATTTCGATTTAATGCTTCATTACGATACAGCTACTGTATTAATTAAGGCACGAACCGACTAACACCACTTGTTACTAAAAGTAGAATTTTTGAAACGCCATCTCGACCGTGTCGTTTAAATTGTTCTCTGGCGGCATGAAGACCTCTTAGAATGATTGGCGTACCACCGAGCTGTTCATTGTTTGATATATCTGCCAAAAGTTGCAATTTATTGTCGTAATAACCAAGTGGTACAGGAACTGATGCCTTATCACTGCAAATAATAAAAATGAGAAATAATAAAATCAAACCAATGTAAACATATCTATCTGATTGGTGCCTTATTGCACAGAGCCAAGCCTCAAATTCCAATAAGAGGAGATAAATATCTGAACCACGAAAAAATAAATTATCAAACGTTCTATTCTCAAGATTTGGATGTCAACAATTTAGAAGTAAATATTTGATGCATAAATTTAAATTTGCGAATCAGACATAAATCGCGAATTATAATTCAATTGTTATATTCTTTTTGTATAAAAATGATAAAAATTAGTATATTTCAAATTCAACAAATTCTTTCTCATACATCGCAGGGAAAACATTCAAACTGAAAAATTACTGGTCCTAAAGGAAGAGATGTTCCTTTTTGAAAAGATCGAAAAGAAATTGTTTCTCTTCTTGAATTATATTGTAAGTCTAATACCTGTATTCGACGAGACCAACGCGAACAACATCTGGTGATAAATCGAGTATTTCATCAACCAACATACTGATATCTTCTTTAAGGTTAATGTATTCTTCCGATGTTACATTGTCGGAAGAATCCAAGACAAACATTATATCTGCCTTAAACTCACATTTTTAAGAAGACGAAATATGCATATAAATAAATAACGGATAGACTATGACAGACAACTGATAAAGCACTTTTTTTCCCTTGCAAACTATGTCATTTAAAGGCAAAAAAGTTTTCACCTGGAAATCAACTCGATCGCAAATGCGTGCAGGAGTTGCAATTCGCATTTCAGTTTGTCTTGTCGGCCATGTACCATCTCTACTTGTTTTATCTTGTCTTTGTGGCAATAACTGAAAGGATAATTAACAGCAAGTATTCGTCCGACAATATCTTAATCTTTGGGAAATTCAACCTAATTAAAATACCTGAAAGGCACAAAAAAACAACTATCATTAATTAATTGCTTATATGAATCATCAAAAACAGTGGAGCATTCCAAGGTAAACAAACAATACTGATATTTTGACGCGTAAATTTCTAATCAAAAAAAAAAAGCTAAACTGCGTCATCTTTTGACATCAAGCCACTTCCAGACTCGAGTACTTTTTAAGCCAGAAAAAAGAGAAATAGGATTCTGAACTGGATTTTTTTTGCAAAGATCGCCCACCTTGCACAATTCATTCACAAACGGACTCAAAATTTCTGAATTCACTCCACGCCACTCATCAATGGTAACAATTCGATGTGGATTCGATTCACCAACAATGGCTAAATTCTCTGCGTTGTCGCCTTGATTTCCAACATTCATCAGAAATATATGAGCTGTAGTATCATCTCGTAGCAGACGAGCATTCTCTTTCAAGTCACCCCTTTAAGTTCGAAATTAGAAAAATATAAGTTTTTTCTATCACTGAAATTAATCTTCACGGCATTTTCGTAAGGGACGGTTTTACGGTTTTATTTGTTTGGTCCTTCTAGATAACAGATAAATTTGATCTACGCTTTTTTTGGCTAGCCAAAATTAGATTCGGTTTTTTTTTTCACCTGGATGTGAATGAATTTCCTGACTTTTGAAAAATCGGAAAATCACACCACAAAAAGTAATACTAATAAAAAGTAATGGCCCGATTCGAAAATTGTGATCTTTAAAAACTGATTTATACGAGTAGTATCAAGATACGTATTGATACCTAGACCGCCCATTTGAAAATATAATCACGATACGAGGAATATCCCTGGATCCGAAAATAAGGAATTCTCCGGAAGCGTCAAGCAAAGCCTGACCAAGATTAGCCTCACCACGCATGCGTCTGGTCCCACTAATCTTTGACAGAAGCTCAGTGTGACTATCGTAGTCACCCAATGATATCGGAATTTCGACCTGAAATTGTACAACCTGAAAATCGAATCACTCAGACCAGTTTTCATAGCCCAAGTGTTTTGTAAAAGAATATATAAAGGATACAAGAATACCAAAATAAGTTTTTCAATATTTTATATGTTTAAAAGCCGGAGTGACCAACCTTGCCACCATATTTTATTACACCAACACGAACATAATTGCGCTGTAGATTGAAATAATTGACCAGAAAATTCTTGATGAAGTCCTTCATGATCAGGTAATCAAGAACTCTGACACTGTTCGACGAATCCAAGATGAGTAACATGTCAACATTTGAATTGATCACACAATGTGGTGATGGACTGCTCCAAGTCCTGATTCTGCAGCCAAAAAATTTGGATTACTTCATTTTCAAAGTTTGTGATCGATCGATACTTCGTTTTAACACAGTGCAAATATTTTGTTATCGGTAAATGCTTATATGACACACCTAGAGCAAAAGTGATTCGTTGCACATATTTCTTGTCAGGCAATCAGTATTTCTATAAAACCTACAGTTCTGCTGTCTTTCATAATTGACAAATTTGTTAAATAAAAAACGGCTTCAATTTAATACAAATTAACCGCAAACTACAAATGATGTTATCTTTCTAACCCGGGAAATGTTGATGCGTGATATCTCGCTGTTGTTTCCACATTCCATGTATAGTTTCCATGTTTATCCTCTGGTGATGAACTGCTGTATCCATCAACAGATTTACCTCTGCCAGTTAATTGCACCTGACGACCTTCAGGATCTGTTCGTAATAGATGATCATCGTCGGCAACATTAGTTAAGATTGTTTTTTCTTCCTTTTGGGATTCATACGGATAAAGATATTTACCATCACCAATTTTTTGCAACGGTGTTCCATCAGCTGATATTACAGGACGGCCATTTTGATCGATATGAACTAAACTCTGCCCATTATCATCAAGGTAAACACCATTCTCACCAACGGATAATGGATGACCATCAGGAAACAAAATCACGAGGGACAAAGAACCAGAAGGTGTCGACACGAATTCATCCGAAATAGTTTTTAAATCTGGATCCGTTACTGAATATAAGTGATAGTCATTTATATTAGTAGGCATTTGTTTATCGGTCAGTTTTTTCTTCGAAACATGATAACGTCCACTAGTATCAGTTGCAAGAACTGAACTTCTCTCGCTATTCAATGGTTCTCCATAGAAATTGGTTGGTATTAGTTTACCATCCGTATTGATGTATGCACCAGTTTCATCTGTTGGAAGAATTTTACCGTCTTCACCAAATATTTTATACGAAAGCTTTTTATGACTACCAGTTGGCCGATGACTATTTTGTGAAGCAGATGTCGGATAAATGTACTGGTTCCCACTGTCCATTGATACCACTTTACCATTTGGACCAATTTTTTTATCCTTACTGGTTATTTCTATTTGTTGCTCGTCGTAACCTGAATAGAAACCATAATGATTTGTTTGTAGTGTTTGTCACTAGGACCAACAATTGAATGTAGAATGTAACCTTTTTCGCTGCTCGGTAAAACTCCCACAATTCCTCGTTCATCAGTTGGTAAAGATGATCCATCGAAATCTAATGGTCTTCCAAATCGATCAGTTGGGACTGGTCCACCATACGAATCTGCAATTGCAGTATTCATATCAACTATCTTCTACTTCTACTACTTGAAAAACATGTAGTTGATAACTAAGAAATGCTTGAGAATGCTAATCTTTATTACTATATCGGTGTTAATTAGCTTATTCGTAGCACTGGATATCCTATTAGGTCGATCGGATGCGAGATCTGTCCGTCGACGGACGCTCAACCTTTAGCCCAATTACCGATTAGATTGCATGTCTAGACAACTCCTGTAAGCACATCTACGTTTGGAGCACATCGATTACAACTATCAGTTGACAAAGGTTTTCTGATTAGATCAACCGGAATTCCAGAATGTCGATGGAAATTAGATGGCCATTAAAACATCAAGTCGTAACACTGCACCTCTTCGATCAATAGTAAAACTTTTCATTTAGTATCAATAACTAGATCTACCGGACATTTCTTGCTGTTCGATAAATATACTGACCACCATCCGTTGGTAATAAATAAAGCAGGAATATAGATCAGTCATTGTGGATTCTTTCATAGTGATCGATCAGCATTTCTGCTTCATTTGCTGGTATTGGCTTGTCTAATCTTTCAACAAGCCTTCCAGTACCGTCCGTTGGAAGAAGTTCACTATCCGAACTCAGAAGTAGATACATAGCATGACCATTTTCATTTACTGCCACTTGCTCCTTTTCAATTTTGTATCAACTCAGATCATTTTTAGAAAATCCTTTGAAATGGAAGGTCTGCCATGATAAACTTGTTGATTTCAATTTGATGTTTTGAACCATTACCACATTTATCGGCAGAACTTGTCCTCTTGAGCTCAATACCGTAGAACCTGATTGTTCGTATACATGAGAAGAAAGTATACGTTCGCTACCATCAAGTTCAGAATATAGATAATTACTGGTTCTATCTGTTGACAGTATATGACCTTCGTTATCGATCAGTAGACCAAATTTGTTGGTCACGATCGGTCTTCCGAAGTGATTAACTGTTGCAGCTTTGCTATTCGTCAGTAAAGTTCGCTATCAGGACCTATGACTGAATACAAAAAAAGTCCAACTTGATCCGTTGATAGTATGCCTATCACACTCCTTTCTCTGTCAGTGATGCCAAACACATATCTACCAAACTCATCGGCTGGAAGGGAAGAACCATCTAAGTTGACCGGTTTGAAGTAGACCGGTATGTATTGCAGTAAATCAGAATGGCGAATAGCTACCAGAAGGACTGCTGATACCAACGGATAGATGATAGAGGCATCCACCTGATCCAATTGCTGGATAGATGTGGTGGTGGTCAGTACTTTTAGCAAACAAAATGCTTTTATCACTATCAATTCGTTATTCACTTTCATTTTTTGGATGAAATCGGTTCTAGAACTGTTGAATGAATAGATTGTCTTCCGTATAGTTAGGTCGCTCCATCTCTATCCATCAACAAACCTTCATCATTTGTCGAAACCGGCTTGCTAAGCATATCACTACGATCTCTGAAATCACCGGTCGGAAGTAATTTCTCATTTGGTTTGATGAAAGGATTAATGAAATTTCTGGTGTTGCCCGCTGCTAGCGTTTGGCCGTCTGGATGAACTTTGGTAGTACCAGTAATTGCAGCAGGTTTCACTATGTGAATAAAGATGGCGTGAGGATTGATTAATAATTGTCTTTTGGACTAACAACGAGATGGAATGGGTTTTTTCTTTGCCTAGCACAAAAATTCCATCTCCATCAGTCGGTAGTTGAGAGTCATCGGTGTCGACAGGTTGTCTGAAATTATTCATTGATACTGGCCTCCTATCAGGTACTATGAACTCTCCATTGTTGTCGGTAAGCAGTAATCGACCATCTACCGCTGTAATCGGTAATTTTTTCGTTGCATCTGCTGATAACAGCATTCTATCTGGCTGATGTGCCGGATAGAATGCTGTTATCCCTGGTTATCAGCCGGAATCACTGTCCTTGACATTACTTGTTGCTCTGGTGGAATAAATTGATCCTATTAGCTTCTTTCTCGAAATAATTCTTCTGTTTTGTCCAATATTGGGATAGAAATGTCTGACATACTTGTCTGCTGGTAAAACATCACCATCAGGACCCAAAGGCTTCCCGGTATCATCAGTAGGTAGAGGCATTCCCAATGGATCTAGTAATATCCCAGAGTCATCAGTCGGTGGCAACCTTCCATTGGTCTCGGAATAATTGATATGCCCGCATTTATCAGCTGATATAGATTTTTTAGTCTGACCTATCAAGAATTTGCTGTTGGAGTCCGTAATAAAAACCTGTCGGCACTGGTCGGCATATCATCCAGATTAACTATCCCAAATATGTATTTACTGCTGTAATCAGTTGGCAGTAGTTTGCCATTTGATCTCAGTGGTTTTCCAGAATTTTCAAGTATTTTCGGATTACCGTGATGATCGTAGTAGGTGCCAGTACTATCGGTTCGAAGAGGATTTCCATCCAGATTAGTAGTCGGATAAACTGCATGATCATCGCTACCGATAATGCTCTCCCTATTTGTTTCTCAACCAACATCAACCATCCATTAATGTCGGTTGGAGCGGCGATTATTTTGTCCAACCGGTTTTCACTTTTATCTGTTGGTATCAGTTCTCCAGAATTGTCGATGGCTGTTCCTGTTCTTAACCGGATATATTGGCCGATTGTTCGCATCCAAATAGAATACCGTCGATTCCAAGTACAGGATATATATAGTGATCTTGATCATCTTTCGGTAAGGATTTGTCTTCTGGACTGATTGGAATGCCATCATTGTCATGGAGAACAAGCCTTCCAAATGAATCAAATCGGGGCACCAGAACTATCGGTTCTGGTGCCCGATTTAACAAACAGCCGCCCATCTGGGCCAACGATCGAATGCATGAAGTGGCCATTTTCATCTCGTGAAAAATCAGGTTTCATCCTACCCTTTATTTCTTCTAAATGAAAATGTTGTGTTATACAACAAATGATTGAGGATGAAGTAAAAAAATTGGCTATCACTTCGATCACTTTTATTTCTTCTATTATGAATATTTAAATGAATTGCTTGCTGGACTAACAAGGAATTATTTCTTAGAAATGTTCAAAAAATTGCGTGTTGCGAGACGAAACAAATGGTAATAAAAATTTGAATTGGAACGTAATAACCATATCAAGGAAGGTAAGAAGAAGTTATGGTTCAATATCTACTAGTCAATGATTAAAATTAATACATTGGTCGGAAATATTATTGATTCTTAAATTCGGCCAGAACATTCGATAGGTGATACAATACTGGAAGCATTAATGATCAACTAATTGAGATATGCTAACCACTAGGATTCCTAGTTTGTGCCAGATGACTTTTCATCAACAATAAGCATATAACGCTTCGCAATTTCTTGATTTCTTCATCATCCTCCAATCGGTACCATTGATCTGGTCCAAGTAATAAAATTGAAATAGTTTCGTTCACTTCCAAATGATTAACGATTACTCGAGCACCTTTGCTAAAAATTAAAACTTACTTTATATTTTAGTGATAATGAATTAAAAGACACAATAAATGATATATTTGTCAACTAATCATAGCCGTTGATAACGAAGATGATGCTAATGTTGCTGATAGGCTATGATAACATGATCTTCATGATAACAACATCGATAGCTATGATAGTAGCACCATCATTTTTTAATTTTGAGAATTAATTCTGCTGATTATTCTGACAACTGACATCATGAAAAACGGATATGATAGTATAGGAACAAATTTACAAATAATTTAGGAAAAAAAAAACCTGAGAGGAGTTTTAAAGATATGAATGATTAATTCTCCATTGTCATTGTTGTACTTTTCACGGAAGAGCTGAAGCGCAGTTCTGAATGCATGTTCATCACCAGATGCTGCACCACCAATGAGTGGCAAACTTACGATGGATTCTTTCAAATCGTCATAACTCTGGTAATTACCAATATCCAGGTTAACATCCACTGTACTTCCGTAGGAAATCATACCGATTTTGGCAATGCCCCAATTAATATTCTTTTTGATAAAATCTACCAATGAAAGCTTAATTTTATTAAGACTCGTTTCTGTAGCATTCGAAGATTCCACTACGAAAATGATGTTCACGAATTCTTCAACCTTCTCACATGTTGAAGCTTTTGCCAAAAGTTCCGATTCCAGTAAAACATTTCTGTCTGGCATGTAATCAGATATGTATCGTCCACGATAATCAACCGGCATTAAGGAACCATCTCGACCAATGGGTTTTCCTGACGCATCTGTTGGTATTACACTACCATCTACATACATCGAATCGCCATATTTATTAGTAGGTAAGGGTCTGCCGAACAAGTCAACGACAACTGCTTTTTGTCCCTTTGGTATCTGCACTGGTTCAATTTTAGCGCCAACTGGTTCACCACCTTGATCTACTTCAATTGGTAACGGTCTATTGATAAAGTTCCCAGTTTTATCAGTAGCGCGTGGTTCACCATCTGAATCCTCCATTCGATTGTATTTATCTGGCGACAGCACTTCATCATCTAGATTGTAAAGTGGCCTTCTGTCGAAGTTTATATCAACTGGGGAAGCATCTGACGTTAGTGGTAAGCTACTTTTGCCAGTTGGCAGCAACTTACTGTCTCCTCTTATTACTGGATAAACTAATTTCATATTTGAATCATTGCGCGGAAGTTCACCACTTTGATTATATTTTGGGTAAATGAATCCTCCTGCATCATCGGTGGGCACCGATTTCTCATCAGGCTCTTGAAGTTTTACACTATCATCACGTTCAACAACCGCCTGTCCAACATTGTTTACATAAATTTCCGATCCATCCCTTGATAATAGGATATTATCTGGATCGATCACTGAATACAAAAAGGGTTTGGTAGAATCGGTTGTATCTGTTATTTTACTTGTCCTTTTTGCCATGATAATCTTGTCATCGCTGTTAAATGGATAAGTCGATCCTTGATGATCACTGTATCTTCCAGCCAAATTCATGGCAATCGGTTGTCTATTCATATCCGCGGATACACCATCTTGATTAGTTGGTAATGGTTTCCCATCAGTAAACAAAAGTTTGCCACCGCTATCAAGAGCAGGATAAATATAAGCTCCAGATTCATCTGTTGGCAATGGCCTCCTATCTGGACCAATTGGTTTACCATAATCGTCAAATTCAATTAGCCGCCCGAACCTATCCACAACTAAACCATTTGCATTTACTGGAAGAAGCCTTCCAGTAGCATCTTTTATAGGATATATGACATGACCGTATTCATCGGTAGCCAGGACGATTCGTTCACTAGTTGGTACTACCACAATACGACCAAGTTCATCGGTTGGTAATGGTGAACTGGCAAAAACATCGAATCTTTCAGATTTTGGTCTTGGAGATGTTTTTTTCGTTGGAATGAAAATTCTTCCTAGCAAACATTCCTTTTCGATCATCATAGCAATAGAATCAGCTTGCAGTTGTTTCCAAGAATCTACCACGATATAGGATTTAGTCCAGTCTTTAATTTCTTCCTCAAATTCTCTACTGCCAACAACAAGCATAGGGATAGTGTTGTCTTTAAAGCGATCCTCCGAATATCTAAAATATTGAAAAAATATGTATATATAAAATAGGTATATATTTGAATAGACCTTTCTTTAAAGAGAATTTTAAGGGACTTTTGGGAAAAAATATGGAACAAAATGTGAAATAATGATGAAACAAACTTACATGTCTTGTCCATCAGTTATCACTATCATCAACTTGCCAGCGTTTTCGCGACCGAACGATAGGAACTGTTGTTTAGCAGCACTGACTCCGATAATTAATCTGGGATGCTCTGCGATGTGATCAATTTTAACTCGACTCAGCTCTTCCAAAAGTTCCATTTTTTCATTGTAACCACCCAAAGTAATTGGTACCTCAGCAGTTCCACTATATTTCACGAGCGCGAATTGCGTCACATCTGGTGCAAGGTCGAAGTGTTCATCCATTAGATTCTGAATTACCTTTTTCACATGCTCGAAACTATCACGATTCAGAGTCTCCACGTTAATTACCACTGCAATATCCATAACGCCCGTATGTGTATCACACTTCTTTCTCTCGCTGTCATAAAGAACGTTTCCTTTGGAATCCATTGGCAACATAACACCGTCTTCATCCAGTGGTCGTCCAACACTATTAGTCGGGATCGGATGTCCCTCAGGATCAAGTGCCAATCCTTCGTCGTTCGTCGGCAAAAGTTCGCCATTATATCCAATAACCGGATAAATTGGACGATGTTCTTGGTCAGTTGGATATGGTTTTCCATCTGGCTTTAGTGCCGGATAAATGTATCTACCATATTCATCTGTTGGCATTATCCCATCACCAGGATAACGGTCAGGACCAATAAGAATGCCACTTTGATCAGTTGGTAAAGGCCGTCCTTTCGTATCTACTATCATCGATTTTTCTTTTCCAGTTGGTATCATAGGTCTTTGTCGTGTGGTGTCAAAGACGTAATGACCTGTGTCGATGGTAGGTAACACTACTCCATCTGCAGATACTGGTTTCCCCTCTTCATTTTCAGCAATTGGATACCCTTCACGATCCAAGAAATTACCAGCATCATCAGTTGGCATTATTTGATTTTTCTCATCTAAAATCTGGTATGATTTTGTTTGTATCGGAAATTTAGGCAATGTGAAAATACCACTTTCGTCGGTAGGCAGTATCACACCTTGTCCATCGGTCGTCAGGTCTGCCAATTCTGTTGTAATCATCGAACCATCCTTTCGAACATACAAGCCATCTTCATTAGTTGGTAATGGACGTCCGAAATCATCTTCTACTTCACTCGGGTATTTCATTTTATCTCGATACACATAGTTACCAGAATCGTCAGTGGGAAGTAGTTCACCATCTGGTCCAATCAATCTACCAGCATCGTCTTGCTTAAGGGGATAATTCGGTGCTAGCAAGTATCGACCAAGTTCATCAGTCGGCAACGGCTTACCTTCACTATCAACAACACCGATAATCACCTTTTTCGTAGAATAAGTTATTGGAGCAGTTCCATGAACTTCACTATAGATAAAGCGTCCTTCGTCATCTGTTGAAAGAGGTTTACCATCTGATCTTACCGGTATTCCGAGATTATTTGTCGGCAGTGGTTCACCATTTGGCCCAATGACGGCACCACTTGAATCTGTAGCAAGAAGCTGCCCATTTGGAAGAACTACTGGATATAATGCTCGAGTGGTCGAATCCGTAGGTAGTATTCTTCCCGTAATATCAAGATCAGGAAAAATATAATTATCTCTTGAATCTGTTGGTAGAATATTACCATCAGGATCAAGGGGAATATGATTCTCATTAAGTTCTACTGGGATACCATTTTTGGTGATATATGCTCCACTTTCATCCTTATCTAAAGGTCTACCAGCCGTATCCACAATCGGATAGACGATATGACCGTATTCATTCGTTGCAAACGTCGAAAACGGTTCCTGAGGAGGCAGATATATGAATCGGCCTACTTCATCAGTGGGCAGCGGTGATGCATCTGGTCCAAGGGGTTTCCCGGCAGCATTCGTTGGTAGTGGGCTGCCATCTAATCCGATGGCCAAACCATCCTCCGTTGTTGGTAATAAATCTCCGTTTGGTCCAATAACTGGATAAACTGGTTTTCCACTTTTGTCTGTAGGCATAGGCTCGACATCCAGACCTCCTGCCGGAAATATAACAACTCCTGTTTTGTCACGTGGCAAAGGACGTCCCCTAT